>QRFJ01000197.1:251722-261722 GCA_006176705.1 Cocos nucifera
AGACATCCCAGCCCTTTCCTTCTGGCAATGTGGACTTTGCATGACAGCTTTATGGATGTGGTGAAAGAATCCTTGAGTGAATCTTGTCTTATCCTCTTTCATTTCATCTTTTTCAAAAAGCGGAAATGAAAGGCATTCTCCGGCCATGGAATAGGGAGGTTTTTGGTGACTTGTTTCAGAACATCAGGCGAGCTGAGGATGAGGTTCTGAAATCTCAAGTTGGGCTAGAACTATCTTGGACTTCTGACAAAAAGACTGCCCTTGACTTAGCAAATCAGAACCTAGATAAAGCTTTTCTTCAAGAATCAATCTTCGCAGAAATTCTCGTGTTAAGTGGCTAAAAGAGGGCTTTCAAATAAACCATTTTTCCATGCTTCCACTAAAGAACGAAAGAGGAAAAATACTCTTCGTGGGATCTTCAACTCCCAAGGGTCTTGGATCGAGAACCCTGTGGACATGGGGAAGGAAGCTGAAAATTTCTTTAAACACTTGCTCTCCACTGAAGGTTCAATCTTTTTTGAAAGTATCCTCAATGTCATCCCCAACTTAGTCACTGCTTCGGACAAGACTATGCTTAACCGAATTCCATCTTTGGAGGAAAGAAAAGAAAGAGTCTTCCAGATGTCCCCTGACAGTACGCCTGGACCTGACGGGTACGAAGGTAGCTTTTATCAGTCGTGTTGGGAGATTATTCAGGAGGACCTCGTCCCTGCTGTGCAGTTCTTTTTCCGTGAAGGTTCGGTTCCGAAATCGATTAATGAAACCTGGATTGCTTTTATTCCCAAAGTTTTTCACCCTACCTCCTTTCATCATTTTCGTCCTATTAGTCTTTGTTATTTCTTATATAAGAAAAGATCCTGACGAAAATTATTGCTAATCGCCTGGCTTTGCTTCTGCCTAAATTTATATCTGAGGAACAAGGCGCCTTTCTTCAAGGAAGGCAAATTCTGGACGGAGTCCTAATAGCAAACGAGTGCATTGACTCAAGAATTAGAAAGGCGGGGGGAGGGGCTGGGAAGGAAGGGGGGACCTTTCTTTTTGCTTCGCGCCAGATGAGATGATGATTAGTGGGTCAGGTCCAGTTGCTCTTTATCACAATCACTAAAGGGGCGGGCTGGCTGGGCTGCCTTTTCAATCAATCTCCGGCCGCTCAGTGCCGCTATTGGTGCAAGTTGTAAGGAGTCTTGGTCTCGAGTCGAGCTGGGGCGTCATTTCATTCTCGTAACGGGAGTGAGTGCACCGCAAGACCAGACAAGTTGCTCCCTCGTCTCGCAGCGGCGGCATCTGTCTTTTAAGTTAAGTCATTTCCTAAGACGGCTCCTCTTATTCTACGATAATCCAAGCTGCAGCTCCACGAGTCTGCTCGGAACCAGTCGATTCCTGAGCCATTCTCCCCTCTCGGTTGGCCTTTGCCAGCCACTAGAGCAAGTAAGAGAACCTACAGTGAATGAACTTAAAGAACCGCAGATTTTTACCGGATTGTACACCTTTGTGTCTGGCTATGTATATGGATGTGCATAAAATAAAGAAGGGACGGGACATCTCTTTCCTTTTTTTGGGGGGGAAGAGAGAGGGAAGAAGCTGCAGCGGCACCTCACGAACTTCTTACTGGGGCAGCACCATCCTATAGGCATTTTTGCGAGTGTTTGGATGCACGTGTTTTGTTCATATTCCTGCGCAGTTAAGAGAGAAATTGTCCCCAAGGCAACCACTTGTGTCTTTCTTGGATATGCCCAGTCCGGGTATAGATGCTATGACGTGAAATCCAAGAGACTCGATGTATCCTTGAATGTTCTCTTTAATGAGGTCGCCTCATATTTTCCTTAACCTAATTAATCAGCCCCGGGGGAGAATGGTGATGGAGATGTATTGCGGCCTTCTCCTGTTCATCAACTCGAACCTCATTCTTCTGCAGTTGATGTTACGGATCAGCCTCACTCTTCAGGCCAGCAGCTTTGCCCAGCATCTTCTGCCGATTGTCAGCCTGTTCAGCTGACCCCAGAGGATTCCAGCACAGCATGTTTATTCTCGGCGGCGATCACCGTCGCCAATAATGGCATAGTAGCAAAGCTTCGTCGTGCCATACACCCTCTCAGCAGCTATCCACACAAGCATATGATGTGTAAGTGTGAATAGAGGCCAAGAACTAAAAAATCCGAGGGGTTGACCCTTCGTAAACGTCACAACCGATGACCTATAGCCTTGATTATCTAAACTATATGGTAATTGAAAGACTACAGAACAAAGTATGAACGTCCAGGAAGTTGCAAAGGGATTTCCGAACAACCCTGCAATCATACAGGACGTCAGGATAACAGGTAAGGAATCGGTAGCAGCCTTGAGATCAAAAGATCATCATTTTATCTTTCCTCTAAAATACTGCAACGGTTGGGTCTGGTTATAGGTACCATCCATTCAAGACCTTGCCAAAACCGTCATGGCCCAATCATGTATAGGCCGTACCAAGCCAATAGCGAATAACAAACTCTTCCCTGCTCCCTCGACCTTAATTAACTCCCATCCTGCCAGCGCATTGTATCTAACCACACTGTGGCAAATCGATACAAGTAGCTAAAGATCTCGCATCCGACATCTCCGGCCGAACGGTTAGGCAACACTACGGCGCCTGGGTAAAAATCCCGTTTACCAAACAAGATGTCGAGAGGCGAACTCTTCCATTCCCCTCCAGCAGCTAAAGTGATAGCGGCTGTAGCATCCGTGTGGAAGAGGGTAAGCTTTCGGCAACACCTTTTTCATCTTTAAAAGGATGAATACTTGTGTTGGGTCCTGCAGACCAGGATGGCCTCAGATCAAAACCTAAATGTGCCAGGGGTTGATCATAGAAGGCAGGGCAATAACGATGAAGGAATTTGAGCGCTGATGTAGCTAACAGCCACCTTCATAGTCGATTCATTAGGGTCGTCACCTTCTACCCAATGGAAGTATCCACCGTTTTCTTTGTCTGTTAAGCCTCACAGCGTTGGGACTTCCTAAAGAACAATCGCAGTTTATCAACCACTCACAAGACCACCGAGATCTTCGACTTAGCTCCCAAAGGTCATCCACCCGGCCCTTCCCCAACCTATACAAGGGGAGCGGAAGATAACGAAAGGGAGACAAAGTCCTAACTAAATCATAACACAAGAACCTCCGTCTACATCATAACACAAGCTACCCATTCCATCCATCATCTCAGTCGAGTCGATCCGATTCGTTCTTATCTATAGATAACGCAAGAGAGAACTTATGACCTCGCGGATGGAGAGGGATTCGAACCCCCGGTATTCCTATCAATACTTCGGTTTTCAAGACCGACTCTTTCAACCGCTCAGACATCCATCCCTTCGCGCTTCGCCCGCCCTATCTATCCGCGCGCTGGCAGGTAGGGGCAACTCTATGTGATTCGCTACGCTTGCTTGCGCCCCACCCCGTAAGCGGACTCTATTGCCTGCCGGTTAGCGACACTTTTCCGGTAGTACGAATCGCTACGCTTCGCTTGTTTCTATATGATAATATGCACCGTCGGTTGCTGCGCTCCCTGCGGGTAATAGCAAGAGAGTGAAGAACGAATGATCCTCCAAACAAAAAGAGTGATTGAGTCCGACTCAAGCGAGTGAGTGAAAGGCGTGGCAAGAGAGCGAGTTCGACTCGCGAACGATCCGCAAGTGAAGGACCGATCCTTTTGCGCCAGTACTGTTGCGAGACTGGTACTTGGCGGCTCACGAGCAACATATAGACTAAGGTTGCCCATCACTCCCTCGCTCCTTTTTGAAGGCCCTTTCTATTCTCTTTCTAGTATGGTTCCTCCATAATCACACTGAACGCCCAGCTTCGCAGAGCAGCTCTCTCCCCAGCCCACAGCAACGTGTGGAATCTGGATCGTTTTATCTAGCACAATTTCTTTTAGATATAAAGGATCAAGTCATAACCTACGCCTTCTACTAGTATACTACTATGGAGAGAAAATGCTCTATTTCAGAGATTGGACTCTCTTACTGTGATTAGCCCCTACTAGTAAGAAGCTGTTCCCGAGCCAGGTTCCCTTTTGGGCTAAAAAGTCCCTTGAGCCGTGGAATCCCTTTTGTCTTGATTTAGGGGAATAGGCGCATTGATTAGGTTACGTGGTTCGAGCAATCTGCAGGAAGTTTCTTTTTTCTTTATTTTAGTCTTTTACATTTTATATTAAAGTAAGACGGATAGGGCATATTTTACTAGGAAGCAAGCAAAGCTAGTCCCTCCATACCAGCTAGCAGTCTCGTTTAGGGAGTCCCCTTCTTTACTGAGTAGGGTTCCCGGGTGCCTATGCGATTATTAAGGCAGGGTGCTACTGTACCAGTAGTGGAGTGGCTTGAATCAAATCGTTTGTCTAGAGAGGGTGTAGCGATAACCAAAGCTGACTGTACTATAAACTCAAGATGCTGTATAGGCAACTGGCCTTAGAGTAGTGTATCGAACTACAGGACAGGAGCGACCCATAATCATTGACGAAGAGGAAGGCTTGGAAAGGGATCAAACATATTGAGGAGAAGCTTTCACAAAGGCCAATAGCCGATAGCTGATGTCACTAGCCTGAACTTCTTTATCTACTTAAAAGCTGATGGGAGTACGGCTTTCTTCAAGGAAGTGTCCCCTATGATATTATATTAGTAAAGAGCCCTTGGATTCGCCTTTTTCCGTAAGCCTAGAAGCAAGGTGCAGTCAAGCCCTTTGAATCTTATCCATTGAAGAAGACAGACTTCAAGACTGAAACCTGCCCCTTTATTATTATTAGTAAGATAGGGTTCCAAACTTCGCCCTTCTATAATAGGGGAAAGTACAGACCCACGCCTAGGGATATACGAGCGCCATTCTTCAGATGGATCGCTGTTCGATAGTTATTGTAGCCGGGATAAGCAGGCACGAACTTCCGTATAGCGCCCTAGTTTTTTAGTACAAGTAGCTAAGGGGGCTAGGAGGTACGACTTGCGTCAAACTTGTGAAAGAATACTTGCTGCGCACCTGCTGAACAAGGCTCCTTGAAAGTCAAACGGAGATTACCAGTTCCGGAGGGACCAACCATTTTACTTCTAGGGGAGGGTCTAACATAGCGGAAGGCCACGGCTTTTGTGAGTGTTCAGCACAATACGGTACGGTATGCCACCAGCATAAATGAGGCGCACAAGAGCCACTGGCACGAGATAGATTTAATGCCAGCCTGGAAGTGATTCGCTAAGTCGGGTTTTCCAGCGGCCGCCTATTGTAGAATCGTCGATAACCTGGCTGCCACTATCATGTGTGTAAAGACTGACTGTATAGGTATACTGGAAACCGTTTGGCAAGTCAAGGGACCCTGAAATCCGCTCCTTAGCTATAACGTTCCAGAGTCATGCAGAACAGACACTAACCGTCCTCCAATTACTTTAATTGGACCTTCAAGGAACGAGTAGAGTACAAAAACGAAAGATCCGAGTAACCCTCCGAGCTAGGGATATTTAATAAAGGCCGTAGCAAGGAGACTTTAACAGACCAGTTAGAGTAAAGCCTCAACTTTCATAGAAGAGCTTCAGTAGGATAAAACAGCAATCCCAAGACTAGCTTTCCCGGACAATGTATATTGTGAAATGGTGGCGCTATAACAAATCCAGAGTACCTTAACTTGCGGTTGCCGCACAAAGCTGGTCACCTTAACCAGTCATACCCATTTATGGAGATTCAGGATCTGAAGCTCAAATTAAAGCCATGAAACAAGTAGCTACTCCTACTGCAATTGGGGGCTTCTTTTAAGCCAGCCCACCAAAGAATTCCACCTCGACTCCCCTCTACCAGAGAATCCATGAATTCCGGGCACCTGCAGTAGCAGCAGGGATGGGAAAGACAAATAACCAGCCAACTATGTATGCCTTAACTTCGTTCCTCTCATCTTCCTTATGGAATGGGCTCCTCCTTAGAATTAACGAGATCTAGAGTCTTGGATGAATCCTCTTGAAACGGGGTCGATCAACCCTAGAAGACTCGATGGCTTAACAGCCCAGTGAATAACCTGATTCAGAGAGATAACCCGGTCTTTAGACACTCGCCCTACTTCTAAAGATAGATAGAAAAGGTTGGGGAGTGCCAGATGCGGAAGCAGTTCCAGTCCCAGCTGCTGAGGTGGCGTAGTGACAGGCGGGAGCAATAACAAGAGAAGCAGCGGAAGATCCTGCAGTAGTATATTCGGTTGTTTGCGGTGGAATAGATTCAAGCGTCCGGGCCAGTAGATCCAGAGCAAATAGGCGTTGACTTAGTTGCTTTTGCAGTTGATTCTAATCCCGATGTTGATCCGACGCAACTTACCGGTGATAGTCGCAGCACCAGGAGCTTTCAAGGGAGGCAGACATGTATAGATAGTAGCTGATAGTGGCATACCTTCCGGATCGAGGGTCCCACCCGGTAAACACCATACAGGCGAAATACCAGCGGGGGGAGGAGGCTACTCTATCTCAAGCTCGACATGCTAAAGGCGTATGACAGACTAGAATGGGGCTTCCTGGAGAAAGTGCTCAGTCTCTATGGATTCAACCAGACATGGAGAAACTGGATCTGGCAATGTATATCCACTGCCCGTTTATCACTTCTAGTTAAAGAGTTAAGCCGAAGGGTAGCCAGCTCTCGAGGTCTGCGCCAAGGTGATCCCTTTTCCCTTACCTCTTCATATTGGCTGCTGAGGTGCTAGGCAGATCGATCCATGGAGAGGGCGCTGCTCGAAGAACAGCAAGAGCAGTAATCACTAGTGTTTCAAAGAAGTATGTGTCCTCTACGACTTCAAATTGACTCTTCGGTGTTTCAAGAACGGGAAGCGGTTTGAAGCAGGAAGCAGCTGTCTACGACTTTGAATTTTCATATAGTTTGAGTTTGTCTATAGTCTGTAGTGATACGGAACTGCTGTAAGAGCGGGTAGAGCAGTAGGAGCGGTAAGCAAAGAAAGCGGTTGTCGATGAAATTTTATTAAAATTCAAGCTGCGGTAGTCTACTTTGACTTTGAATTGAGGGATAGATGTGTAGGCTCGACCATCATTGGGAGAGGTAAGCAGGAGCTCTTACTCGACCAGCCCTTGATTTGATCCTAACTAGCCCCCTGTCCTTCCACTGACTTTCTTTTCTGGCTACCAACCTCCTTGAAGCAATGGACAACGTACTTGTCGGACTGCCTTTATTGAGACCCAACTTTACCACCCCGGATTCTTTACTCACTGGTAGGCGAAACCATGGATTTTGATCTTAGCTGCCAATTGCCCATTGGGCGGGACTCTGATAACTCGACTGATCCACCCCAAAGTCAGATTCGGGACACTACTTTCGACGTGCAGACCCTTCATCTGCAGATCTTGATATACCTGATCCTGATGCCACCGATGCCTTTCTACTCTGCAGCTCATGTCCTTCTGTACTGTTCTTTTTTTCTTGGCATTGTATTGATTTATTTCATGTAGGATTTGCAAGATGAGTAATGACACACTCGTCAGCCCTCTCTTCAAGTTCAGTGGCTGAACGCAAGTCTTGATCAACTCTTCCACTAACTAAAGATTCCGAGAGGTAGACATAGAAGGACAATGTTACGATTCTCTTTTTTCTGCCCAGATCCCGACTCTCTTTGTCTTTGCCGACCAAAGGAGTAAGCGCCACCAAAAACAAGCAAAAGAAAAGAAAGAGAGCTAGAGCGAAGGAGAGGGCCCGATCAGTCTTGATCTCACTTTCTTCACTAGCTTGGAATAATGAGCAACTGAGTCCAAGAAGGAAAAGTAGTTAAGCGCTTGGATTCCACTTTTTATTTATCTTGATCTGGATACTAAAGAACTAATGGCTTATGGATGGTAACGACGTTCTAGCTTCTTATGTCACTATTCAATCACTTTTCACCTCTCGCTTGCTTTGTTAACTCGCCTTTTTGTCTTAAAGTAATATTAAATGAACTTTTAGTCTGTCACCCTGATATCGGATATAGTACAGTTGACGGTTCACTACCGACTTAAACCCTAAGACCAAACTTGTGCTTAGGATATCTTTCTTTATAGTCACCTTCATATGTCAACTGTCACAGGAGAGGTAGCAGCGAGACTTGGACCTGGGACCTTGTGATACTCAACGAGTGTCTATACAGAGAAAGTCAAGTTTTTTCGATTTTTTATAAAGAAGCGGGACCACCAAACCCCTAAATCGTGGATTCTTGTGCCAGAGAGAGACTCCCCAACCTTAGCTTTTCCCTCCAATTCCTCTATCTTTTGTTTACTAACCATGGCCACGTGAAACACACCCTTTCGATTCGAAAATCATTCTTTGTCGCGAACATTCCTCTCTACAGATGCTTATGCTTCCCCAACTATTGACCCCTTGCCGAGTGCCGAGGAAAGGAAATCTGTCAAGCTAACCATTAGCGGCTGTCACTTGATTGTGGTACTGCCCCTGACTCGAAAAATCAGCAATGAGGAGGACAATGTACTTTTTTTTTTCATCAGCCTTTCTTTGTCCTGACGACGCGTCCCTACTATGACAGGGCATAAGCTAATTGGGAAACTGAGACATCCGTAGAATCTATGCTCCGTCATTACCTTACTCTCGAGTCAATATAGTAAGGCTAAAGACTCAAGCGGACTCCCCCTCCCTCTCATGTGAAATGCGAGTTGAATCCTTGGAGACCGGCCCTCGAAAGTAAGGACACTTTGGGCGGAAACGACTATCTTTCATGGCTTTCTCTTTCTCTAGAAAAGTAGGGGAATTTTCAGAAGATCGATCACATACGTGTGTTGATTTATTTTCATTCACATATTGTAACGTGATCTCAGATACGAAAACTTAGTCAAAGAAGATGGGCTTAGGTGGGACTCGAACCCAACAAATCTCACAACCGTTTTTAGAAGCCTACTGTGGTCTTTGATCCGGCATATGTTGGTTGCAGTCGAGGATATCCTTGCCAAAGTACGAATCCGGCAGGTCTCAGTCAGTATTGAGCCGTTAACCGCACCAAAGAACCGATTTGTGAGAGGCGCGATGAAATCCGCTTCCTCAGAGGAAAGAAGGCTACCACATGGCTGGGACAATAAAGAAAATAGAATACGACATGAGGTCTTGCCCTCGGGCTCGGAACTATGCGATCGTCTTCCTCTCTTTTTCTTCCTTACTCTTTCCCATATAAGCTGGACTTCCCTTTTTGCTGAAGTGACTGGTTAGACTATTTACGCCTTGAGTATTCAAGACTATGTGCACTTGCTTATGTGACGAGTGAGAGTTCTTAATTTCTGAAATTTCTTTTTGGGGCCTGGTATGGATTTGCTTACTCTACCTCTATAGATTGACAAAGCAGCCTAATAATGTCTTTCTTACCGTTCTGCCTTATATATTCTTCCAACCAAGCAAGTTTCTTTTCTTATTTATGTTATGGTGTGTGAAGAAAGAAGTGCTCATGTTATATAACTAACATTTTTTTCCTATTCAATACTCAATCGATGCATGTTGACATTTTTGTATAAAAATATGGTCTATGTGGAGAAAGAGATCTCACATGTCCTATCTGGGTTCTTGACTTTGTTTAGATAATGTGCCAGATTAGCTGTGACACAAGAGAAAGACTTTTTTATTGAAGAGAAAAAAAAAGGGTTGGCCTCTAGATCTTGACATCGAGCCTTATTTAGCTTTATCTTGAAATTAAATTTGTTATATCTGATCTCTCTCTTGGTCTTTCTCCTCGTTTATTGCCATGCCAGTTCATTTGACAAAGACGTGGAACCTCATATCTATCTCATTTGGATCTATATCCTATCCTTATATTTTCCTATTTATCTGGCTTGCTAATTGCTAACTCAACAGTGGAGTATACTCAGCCTTAAGTGTGTCTATGCTCTTGTACAACACATTCTGCTGAAGCAAGTAATTCGTCAAGATTGGTAGAAGTTTATAAAACAACGATAGATCCTTAACTTAAGAGGGGAGAGCATGTCATCGATTAATGCAGAACTCAGATAAGACTTCATCCTTCTTGCCGGATCGA
>QRFJ01000197.1:266722-371722 GCA_006176705.1 Cocos nucifera
ATCTCGAATGACTTCTTTGAAAACCGGCTCCTCTCTTTGTTGCGAGAGAGCTAATCGAACGGGAGGGCACTCAACCTTATGTTGTGAGGAAGGGCGAGTGACGAAGAAAGAAGTGCCATGAGCAAGGCAAAATTCAAAGTATGATCTTTAGTTGGTTGAGGGGTTCAGGGACCAGAGCAAGCAAGAAATCCTCTATTTCTGGCGGGAAGTCAGGCAAGGCGCTTTTAAGCCCTCCTGATCGCTCTTTAATCGGTTGCACCTCATTCCCATCCTCCCTCCGTCTTCATCTTCAAGACGAGCTGATTCCTGTTTTTAGGTTGACGAGTGAAGGCTCCCAGAGATCTTCCTTTCAATGAGGCATTCTCAACTCCTTTATTTCATTTCTCATACCTTTCTTTTAGAAAGTCCTCAAAAAGCGTGGAATGAATATGGTAGAGTGCAAGCGGCAGACACATAGGCGGGTGCCTGCAGATTGGATTTCATTGGCAGGGGCAACTTACCTTATTAGATAGGGGGGAAAGCGAGAGCTTCAAGAACAAGGGCGATTGGGAGGGGCGACATATCGATATACATATTCCAGCCCGATGAGCTAAACATAATCTCTATTTCAAGAAGCGATTCAACGAAGCCAATTGACCACTTTCCCGAGGACCAATTGAGAAAGGCGCGTCATTCCTATTTTAGAAAGTCTCATTTCGCTTAAAAGAAAGCATTTTCTCGACGAGCTATAGTACCAGAAATTCTATAGCTTTAAGCGGGCTTTTGACTAAACAAAGCCTGTAAGCCCGAGTCCTTCACTCTTGGAATGGACGGACCAGACCTTAAAAGAGGCATTGGGAGTGCTAGGGCGCGCCCCTACTATTACTAGTAAGGGGTTTCTCCTTTCTTTCAAGCCAAACCTGCTAAGCGGATAGATATTCTAAAAAAGAATTCTTGTATGCCTTGTGACGTATTCCAAATGCTTGATCTAAGATTGGGAGAACTCCCCCGTCGCGTAAGTAATTGGGCTTATAAATAAAGTCCAATTATGCGTCTTTGGTTCGAGATTTGCATCGCTATTTTCCTTTTTTCAAAATGGATGCATGGGTTTCAGAAGAAAGCTGGGTGGTTAGCGACTGGCTTGTATCTCAAGACGGCATCAGTATGCCTAATGAGGTACTACGCTTCGTCGTTTGACCGCCATGAGCCCTTACCTTACCCGATCCCCCTTACTCGTAACAGGCTTTCCCTCTGTAGAAGACTTCTTCCAAATGGCATAATTGTCCAATTTTTTCCTCAATCTTCAAAGAAGACTGACTCCTCCTTCTCCTTTAGGATAGGCTCGTCGTTGGTCCTTTTGACATAAGATTCTCGGCCGCTCAAAAGACTGGCTATCTCTCTCTCTTTATACGCAATATTTTAAAAGGCGAAGAGTGACTACTGATTTCTGCTCGTAGTTCCTCTCTTGTTAGTGTAGTGATACAGTACTCGTGACAACTGCATAAGAGTCCGTTCACTCGTGCCCCTCACCCGAGAGAGCTTGTTTGTTATTCTTTTCTTTAGTTTCTATCTATGTCATCCTATATAAGGGAAGAAGCCCGCCCCTGATCGAAGAATGAAGAAGCTAGCCCGGGTAGATTTCTTGAGCTCTTGCTCTGCGTATCCGTCTCGCTTCGTCTTGGGGGTCATAGAAAGATATGGACCGACCGTTCGATTCACCGGCCGAGTTTCCATCACTCTCTATCCCCGGGAAGAACTCCAAGCTGTAACGGATCAGTCTACTTTGAAACGAAAGCCCGACACTATTTACTCATTCCACCGCCTCGATTAGCTGGTTTCTCTAGTGGGCTGGGCGAGCGAGAAGGAGTTGATCCTCATCCGTTTGATTCATTTCCAACTCGAAGAAAGCCTCGGAGAAAACTTAGCCCTCACTTATTTCATTTCGTTTCGGGGTTCAGAAGAGAATCATCCTCACCCCGCCCGCTACAAGCTTATCGAATCAACACGAAAACTGTTTGTTTTGGCATGCCCCTTGCCTTGTGTCAATATAGTCGTCTTCCTAAGCTAAGGAAGAAAAGCGTGAATGCACTTGTTGCGAGACCATGGAACCTACTTTTTTTTTCTAAGGTGAATGCTAAGGAGGCGGCTTTCCTTGTTCTCATGGCAGAGTTAGTAAAATCTTCCTTCTTTCATTTCACAATAGAGCCGCCTTTTAGTGAAGATCCGCTCATGCACTTAGGGGCGTAGCCGTGACATTTTCTACCGCCCGCATGCGAGGACCCAGGAACCTCGAAGAATCAAAAGAATGTGGCCATGGTTCCCGAGAAAGGCCGGCCCTCCGTTTCTCAGTAGGTATAGCCAGCAGCTCTCTAGTCGTTGTATGAAATGGGCGAGGGACCCGGTCAGGGTCCCCGAGCATGTCTACAAGAGTATGCCATCTGACGCAATGAGTAGTACATTCCCATAATCTGGAGAATTCTCTGATGACTTATCAAGTATCTTTTACTGAACCTCTTTCACCTTTAGAAAACTAATGAATAAAGACAAGGGCACTATGTAAATAAAAGAAAGAAAATGATAACTGGATAAAAAAAGCGTACGGGAACGAAAACGCTCCCATTGTGTTTGACCCACATGGAACAGTTTAGAGAAGGGAAACTATCAGGGGACTGTAGACTGGGCTGCCTAAGTCGGGTGTCCCCTCCCAACGAACAGTTACTTCAGCTCTTCCAATCTACGAACGAGAGTTGTCTTGCTATTTAGTCTGGCTTTTGAAGCATACTCCTAATGCTTGTGCTTTACTAGTTCGGCAGCTCCGCAACAGCGAGCACCAGCTCAGGGAGTTCTCGGTCAGCTTCAATGTAGGAAATGCCTTCCTCTTAGCCATTCACTAGAGTTCTTTCTTTTTAAAGAAAGGGGTGGTAGAGCAAGATTCGCATCCAGTTGTCCGGTCAAAACGAAGAAGGTTAACAAGCGCAAAAACAATACTAAAAAAAATGCTCAATCCACATCCGGAAAACAAAAAACGATAGTCTAAAGAAAGAAGAGGGGTCGTGCCCAGTCCCAAACAGTGCGTTCTTCAGTTCCGCCCTTCGGGAATCAGATGATGAGAGGACCAAGGCTAGATGATCGTGTCATTCTCTATACGCCTGAAAAACCGTCGTATTCTATCTCTTTCTTTTTGCCTTCGTCCAGTGGAAAGTGGAATTAACCTAGGTTTGCAAAACTTATGTTGCAGGTGAGTCACCACTTCAACAGGAGACCGAACAAGGCTTCTTTCGGCTGCTGAGGATCGCTTTGTGCCTGACTCCACTCACTACCTTTTAGCGTGAACGGATAAAGAAAGGCCATCAAAGAGCTCGGTACCAAACAGGCACAGCTAAGGAATCGTGCACTCAAAGGAACATGTCATCGAAGAGTTTCCAACATTCACTCTCGAGCGGGGAGCGAGTTCAAGACCAAAGAAAGCCAGAGCATCTCTTCCTTTTCGCCTTGCCTCGAGGGCTTACGGGTCCGTGGGCACAGTTGAACAAGGCTCGTATTCATATACTCCACCTGAAGAAGAGGTTGAAAAAGGCCAGACCATAAATAAATAAGTAAGAAATCAGAATAGAAAGAATCATAGCCAGAAGAACAAATTCAGTGTTGTGTAAAAAAAAAAAGACAGAGATATAGTCCTATCCAAGCTTGTCAGGATCAAAGACGTTGGGATTAGATTAGCAGACTATGGATGGGTCAAGACGTCGAGAAAAGTCTCTGTCATCTGGCTCCTTCCACGCAAGACGACTAGGATCAAATGGTTTACAATAATGCTAAAAAAGAAGAAGATCGAGACCATTCTTTTTGAGACAAAGGGCTTGACTTCTATCGGGTCAGCGTCGAGGGAGAGTACACCAACTAGTTGGCTATGTAAAAAGAGAGTGGGCTAAAGGGGCATTTTCTGACCTAGAATCACGAAGATGTCAACTTTGCGCTATGCCATACGATCTCAGGATTGCTTCGATTCCTTGACGCTATGTGGGAGAACTCAACCAAGCAATCGGTGGTTCATCAGAGGATGAAATTTTTGAGAGAAAGCAAGGAGAGTGGGAAAGCTAACCTACCCTTCCGTTCGCGGAATCTGACCTTCGTCCAAGAGTTCGGGCTTCTACGCAAGGAACGTGCTTTCTGACATCGAGTTTCAGCTATGCCAAGAGATCACTACTTTGATACGGTCGGTTCCCTTGGTCATTCTTCAGGAGAAGTCCCGAAACTAAACTAGTCAATTGATAGGATCATTGCTAACCCATTGGCTTCACCGAGATCGGATAGCGCATAAGAGGGCATTTTCTGAATGAGAAGATTCTCTTTCTACACTGACGACATATCCTGCCTCTTCTTTCCTTGCCCGCCTCAGAATATTCCTTCCTTTTTGACTGGTGGGACGAAGTCGCATTGATTGAATCGGCTCTTAGAGATTGAAAGCTAGCTCCTGACTCGAGGGGGTATGGAATGACTTAACAAATATATACCCCACGGAGAGGGAAGAAGGCGCGTTAATCAGCTTCGGGAAAGAAGGAAGCAAAGGAGCCAAGACAGTAGGACGGTTGCTAGCACGACTTATGGCTTTCTAATCTCTTTCTTTCCCCTCGGTCTGTCTGTGCTGTTTCGAATGATCGGGTTTCAACGGCAAGCAGCTAGGGAAGCATTTATTCCCAAGCGATAGGGCTTGGAGTTCAGATTGATGCCTTAGTCCACTCCGAGATAGAACTAATAATGGAAAAAGATATGCTTAAGAACTCCAACAGTAAGTTGATCAGTTACTATCGGTAGGGACGGGAGACAAAACTGCCACTGATGGGAAAGCGATAAGAAGCCTGAAAGCGATTCTTACACAAGATACGATGACAGGAAGGGAGTTCGATCAGGAATGGAACCGGAGAATATGAAATGGGCTCTCGACCCAGGCCTTGCTTTGTTTACCTGTCCTATCGTATCGAATAAGGTTTCCCAGCCTAGCCTATCTCGGTGTCTGCTACCGAAAGAGAGAATCAGTCTAAGGGCAGCTCAAAACCAGCCCAACCTCTTCATGGTCACATCCCCTTTTCCGACGCTTTTCGTGTTGTTGCATGTGCCTTACGGTATCCAGATCCAGTCCTCTCTGCTTCCTATGATTGAAGTGAAGATCCGCAATAGACTGTCTGCTTTCCTTGGTAAGAAAATCAATAAGGAATCTCTTTATAATAGAACTGGGGACGTATCGGCCTCTCCTATTGAGAGGAAAAAGTCTGTGATTCAAAAACCAAACCAGTTGTTAGAGCTGGGTCGGATAGGCAATCAACATGATTGGTCCCGTCCCAGTTTAAGTAGTTGGATGTGAGTGCGTCGGATAAGCGAAAGCAAGCAGTAGATCGAGAAAAGAAATCATACGGATTGCAACCTACAGATGAAGAATCAGCTTCATTGTTCCCACCATCTATATCATCCAAGAATATTGTATAATAAGAATAGGAATCAATCGTTCAGTGATCGCTACGCTTGATTGGGGCGGGCTACCCACACTGTTTTGGCTAAAAACCCATCTCCTTGCTGTTCCTCATTATTACCTACTCCAAACACGAAAGTCAAGACCAAAAAATCTGTCTACATAGCTCCCTTTGAAGGTGGAGCTTCGCGGGGATCGTACGTCAGCCAAGGCGTTAGACCGGAGCGCGTCCCTGCAGGTGCAGGTTAATCTCTCAGCTTCTGTTCTTTCTGTCCCTCCTCGGTGCCTCTTCCTGGCTACTCCACTCCAAGTCGGGATGGGTGCCACAAACACAGCTTGTACTGGCTAAACATCTCCTATCTTTCCATTTGAAGGAGTCTATCCCACTGCTTAAGTCTGACAAATGTCTGACACTACTATATCGGACGTAAAGTCTTGCCCGGCCTCACTGAGTGGATCTGGTGCCCACACCGTAGCTAGTCCTCTTAGCTTTATTGGAGCAGGTGCCCAAGCTTCTTTGGCTAAAGCACATCTCCTGTCTGAACCCTTGACCGATTCGAAAGACAAATGCACAAACCCACATTGAAGAAAGAGATGATCGAGTCTCTTACGCCATCCTAGGCGGTTCTCCCGTAGCGTCTCTGCCGGCTACTTTCTAAGGTTCAGGTTTGTCTGCCTATCCTAGGTGACCATCTTCGTCTACTACAACTAGGGGTGTGCGCCATAGAGTGTGGTACAGGTGTCACCAGTCCCACAAAGGGACAGATTCGTTTTTGATCTCGTCAACTCGGAACTCCTAGCTACAACTAGAACTCCTTAGCTACTAAAACAAGAACTCTTTCACTCGGGCTACTTTTCTTATCGGGCAAGTTGCCACCCGTTTGTTCAATACCCGAACTCTAGTAAGTCGCTTAATCTGTCGAGAAGAACCATCCCTACCGGATCGGACATGTAACCAGTCTTCTCCGCTTGAGAGGGAAAGACGGCTGCTCTGTGAACAACCCTAGTTGCTGGTCCTGCTCCTGCTGCTGTCTGAACTGCCACCTCTGCTCCAATACATAAAGCAGCTCCAGCTGAAGTGTAGCAGCTCCGTCCCATTCATCACTGCTTTCTGTTAAAAAGAAAAGAGCTGCTCCTCTCCGATCTAAGTCCTCTCTCTAGTCAGAAATAGCGTCAGTTAATCAGGATGGATCGACAGGCTTTCCAAACCTACTGGTCTCTTCCTCGGACCTAGCATTGCTGCCTGGCCCATCACCTTGATATTCAGCACACTCGGTAAGGTCTTACCATCCCCCCTTCCATATCCATATTCTGGGAACCTCGGACGATAGCTTTACCCCGATGAAACGGATCGGACGCCAGCTAAGGCCTTCTACCGCAGCGGACCCACAGGCCAATGCCAATCTCTCAGGGTCTTTCATCCGTCTTTCCTAGGTGCGCATCTCCATCTACTAAAAGTAGGGGTGGTTGCTATAGATAGATTGGGTCATTCGTAACCAGAGCAATAACCGATGCTACTACAGCAATAACCGAAATAACCGATGCTACAGCATAAACTACAGCTATACGTGGCGGCCCCACACGCTGCTTTGTTTAACAAGCATCACCCTTCCTTTCTTTTCCCAGTTCACCTACTCCAAACACTAATAATGTTAAGCCCTACCAATCCGCCTACATCACCACTTTTGAAGGAGGATCGGGAACCTGCTAAGGCACCGTAGCGTCCCCTAAAGGCGTAACTGACAGGTTCTGTTCTATCTGCCCATCCGAGTCATCCCGTACTCCAAAAAAGCAGAGGTGAGGTCCGGAGAGTGGGACGGATCTACCTGGCCAAGGTGCCAATGTAAAGTGGTTCTCCGAAATGTTGGAATATGCTCTACCTGCGGTACCTAACTAGCCTTTCACTACAGCTGTTTCATCAACTACAGCAATATCCGATGTAGCGCATTCTCCCTCTTTCGCATATCTCCTGTTTCGCATATCTTCACTACTGTCAGATAGCTAGTAAGTAGTTCTAGCATTTCCAGTTGTGATAGTAGTTGTCCGAGCTCTTGTCCTTCCTCTGTGATTCAAGACAAAGAATATAGGCTAGAGTGGCTTTCCCGAATGAAAAGGGTATAGTGGAATCTCCGAACGAACACTACGAATCTGTATGCTCGTGCTTTCCGGGAAGGCAGGTCCGGTCAGTCCTTCTCCAATTAGCATCTCGCCTGATCGTCTGCTGAGTGAATAGCAGCAAGTGCTAGTTCAAGTCAGTAATCATTTGATGCGCGGGATCTTTACTGTGACGAGTAAGAAAAGAAGGTTGAAGTACTACGGATATCAGAGCTTTAGTTTAAGTGATTCAAATCAGTGAACTGTACTCGTCCAAGCCAGCGGGTAAGGTGAACCAGACCGGGCAGGTGAACGAACAAGGAAAGTAGAGGATTCGGATTCGGATAGGCGAGTCAAGGCGTTTGTGTGAAAACTCTATCTGTCTCAAATAGAGATGGGGAAGGTGTTCAGTCAGTAAGGAAAGCGACTCTTTTCTTTTTCACCAGGAAAGCCGGGTGTGGCGATCCGATCCCAGTTGATTGATCTCGACTTTACCAGCTCATGAACGGCATTCGTCAGACTTGAGCAGTAGGTGTTTCGACTCGGTCAGCTGTCTTGATGAAGATTGACTTCAGCCAAAGAGAATTAATTGACTTCGGGCTCGCACCCTATGTGCTCGATCCGATCCGATCAACGAAAATCCATCCTGAAATAACATAGATAATAATCGAAATCGTTCAGTACGCTAATCTTGACAGTTTCCATTTTCGATTGAGAAAGCGGCGGGCCCAGTGAGCTCTCCAATAGTGCACCGAAACGGGGCCGGAGAGACGGTAACCCTTAGATCGGCTAAGATCGAATTGAACTGTCTTTGATTGAGCGAATCCTGCCCGATTTTAATTTCCGTCCCCGCGGGATCAATTGACTTTTATCGAGTATCCAGCGTCGTAGCGCGTCTCTTTATATAGAGTCGTTCCTTCCAGAGGAGTAGTCTCTTTCAAGTTAGTGAAGTGAAACTCTGGACGGGGGTGAGGCGTCAGAAGCCGGATCGAGAGAGACTCCCCACACGAACGAACAAGCAACTCGCCAGACTCGAACTGGCATAGGTGGATCGCACCAAGCCTATTTTTCCGTCAATAGAGTTGCTTTGGTTTCGCAGTTCGAAGACCGGTGAAGCCTCCTACATCTGCGGGCCGGTTCGCCCGACCATACCATACCCAACCAACCCCCCAACCAATGACTTAGCTACTCCTGGTAATAGGGGTGATTCAATCCAGCGCCAAGCGTACCTGGGGCTATAGTACTTACTATGCATAGGACTACAAAGGTGAAAAGACAGGATGTATTCCAACGAAATGCACTAGATTCTATGAGGACTATAATGAGGAGGACGACAGACCTTTTGAAGACCACGATCGACAATAAGGATAAGCTGTGGTTCGAATCCACATCGTGGTGATCGAAGTGCACTTCGCAGGAGCGCCTTGTCTTACTAATGCAGTATAGCGCGGTAGTAGCATGTGCTAGAAAGGCATTGCACTCATATGCGATCTAGCGGAACTTGCTTAGCAATCAACGCGCAATTGCTACTGAGCGCACCTGCACGAGCGCGGACGATCGCTACATCTAGGAGATATATATATAGTAGTGGCTCAGGGCAGACTAACTCGGGCTAGATTTAGTTAAGCAAGAGATAGGGCAGGAATATTTTATTCAACTGGTTGGCCACATTGTAGGATGGTTTCGACAAAGCAGGCTGAGTCCCAACTGGTTGAGACTGTGGCTTCGAATGCTTGGTATTTCATCCACACATGGAAGAAGCGAAAGGGTTTTGGCAGAATATTGGCAGATTGCATGGAGAGAATGGCCGGAGAGTGGTCTGAAAGGCCCGCGGGAAGGAATTTGACTGATGCGTCAGGAAATCGCTGCATCCACTCGAGATTACCCAAAATACGATCAAGCTTGCAGAGGATCCTATAAAAAATGTTTCTTGCTCCAGGTGAAGGCATGTCAAATGGCTTTAATTTATTTCATATCGCATTCAACGAGACAATTATGAAATAAATAAAGTAAAGAGAAGGGAATGCGATGACCTCCTTTTCATTTTAGGATTTGATGATGTTGAAGTCTCCCATGAAAACCCATGGAGAGTTAGTGCTTGATGAGACATCGCCAAAGCTTTCTTCTCTCCAGCACAGAATTGGAGCCATAAATTCGAGTTCATACAAATAAAAATGAAGAGTTAACCGGGCAGACAGCTAGATGAATGAGCTGGTCTTTGGATTGGAGTAGAAAGATGGAGAAGATTTGAGGGTCCCCACTTTCTTGCTCTTTTTTCCTTTTTTGTCGACATGAGTTGGGCTAACGGGGAAAGGAGTTTTTGTCAGGTTGAGGTCAAAGGGTCTTCATCCAATGGAGAAGAGAAGATTCCCGGCAAAAGTGCTAGTTCCAGTATTGGAGTTTGGAAAGCAAGGAAGTGAGCTCTAAGCGAGGTAAGGAAAGCAAAAGAGAAGCGTGCAGCAAGTCGATCAATCCAACTGTGAAAAACCTTATGGCAAGGTACTCTAATTGTCGAGACAAGAAAAGTGGGGGGAAACAGAATATCCATCTAGTGGCTGAACCCTCCTTTCCTTCTCGCTATGCTCATGATTTTTATTATTAGTTTTTTTCACTTTGACCTTCTCTTGAAGAGCCTTCTCTTCGGCAAACAAGCTAAGGCTTTTCGGGAACAAAAGGAACAGCTTTCTCATCACTATGTATACTGTCTCCGGGAATAGAAGCTATGTCCACCTTATCCCCCCAATACTAAATGGGGGCTCGTGGTTCTCGACCAGTGACATCTGCTTCGCCTGCTCGTCAAGATATGTAATCTATTCGCTGTCATTTTTGTAAGGAGTTGGGGCACATGAAGTTCAATTGTCCTGCCAAACGGAAGAAATCATTCTCACCTCGCTCATCCCCAACTCAAGGTACAGCTACGCCTGCAGTGACTTCTTCCCCGGATGTTGTCTCCGTTGCCATTGGGTTGTCCTCCGCACCATCTCCATCTGTCCAACTATGGTGTCACTGGACCTCATACAGCAACTTCTCCCTCACCTTGTCCAAGCTTTATCTTCGACCTCTATCTCTGGTATGGGTCTCACTTATGGTTATTTGATGGAGGTGCCTCGAATCATATGACTGGTAATGGCTGGCTCTCTGTTACATGGCACTGCTCCTCTTTCAGGTAACCCCTCTATCTTCACTGCTGATGGATCTTTATTAGATCTTGTGTTGGTTCTATTCGTTCGTCTCAAAAATCTGCCCTTATCTAACGTCTTGAATTTATAAATATTTATATGTCTGTTGGCCAAGTGGTTAATAAAAAATAAGAAAGTAATGTAACCTTCTCTAAATCTGGTTGCGTTGTGCAGGACCTACGAACCGGGGCAACCGGGAAGCTGATTGGGAGAGGCCGTAAAGCTGGCCGCCTGTTCCACTTGGAGTTTTGTCATCATCCACCTACTACTTCTCTCGCAGCTGCAGATATAGGGCCACCTTTTTCAGCATCTCAGTTGTGGCATCAGCGTGCGTCTGGTACAGATTTCTGTCTCTCGTCTTCGTCATCTTGCAAAGTTAGGGTGTTTAGGTGATTTTAGTTTTCAGTCCTCTGACTCGTTTGATGTGTCTTCATGTATGGGTTGCAAGTTGGCAAAACACTTGGCCCTCCCGTTTCAGTCTAGTGACACTGTAACTACTGCCCCCGTCTGAGATAATTCATTCTGATATTTGAGGTCAGGCTCCTATTTTGGCAAACAAAAGGGTTTGTGTTGATCCTCAATCTCGTCGCCTTCAGGTCTCTAGACATGTGTTCTTTCGTCGAAAGCATTATGTTTTGTTTTATCCTTCATCTTCCTCTGCCGTAGCTTCTGTAGGGTCCCGAGTCCACCTCTATTCTACTTTCCTCTCCTGAGACTTTGTCTTTGCCATCTGCTGATGACTCTCACCCTCCTCGACGTGTCTCGTGTCCATCGTCCCCCAATTACGATAGTCTACTCTCGCAGGGCTCCCGGTGACATTCCTATATCGGTTTTTGATAGGCATTCACAGCAGCTTGCGGCCTCGCCAGATCAGACATCTCCGGTTGTCGATCCTCCGACTAAGCCACAGGTTCGTAGGTCTTCTCGCATTTTCACTCAGCCTATTCGTTTCGTTGAATCTCACTTGTTCACTCCTCGTCATCGTGCCTTTTTAGCTGCTGTTCACTCTTTCCATGAGCCTCAGTCAACTAGGGAGGCGGGCAGCCGCTATTCCATGTTGGCAACAGGCAATGTCTGAAGAACTTACTGCCCTTCAGCAGAATGGCATTTGGGATCTTGTTCCTCTTCCGTCTGGTAAGGTTGCTATTGGTTGCCGTTGGGTTTATTTAAGACGCGATCTGATGGGTCTGTTGAGAGATACAAAGCTAGGCTGGTCGCCAGAGGTTACTCCTGGGAGTATGGCATAGACTATGAGGAGACTTTTTCGCCTGTGGCTAAGATGACTAGTGTAAGAACCATTATTGCCGTTGCAGCGGTTGGCCACTCTATCAGTTAGACGTTCAAAATATGCCTTCCACCATGGTGATCTTCATGAGGAGGTGTACATGCAGCCTCCCCCTGGACAACATTCCGCTCCTTCTCCTCTTGTCTTGTCTGCCCCTTACGCAAAGCGATCTATGGTCTCTTCAAGCCCCTCGAGCGTCGGTTTTAGAAGTTCAGCACAGTGGTTATCCAGGCAGGGTTTGCTCGGAGTGATCATGATTCGGCCATGTTCGTATCAGTTTCTCCTCGAGGACGTGCTATTCTGTTGTTGTATGTTGATGATATGAAACTTACTGGTGATTACTCCGTTACCATATCGCTGATCAAGTGTCGCCTTCATCAATTATTTGCCATGAAGGATGAAGGTCACCCTAAGTATTTTCTTGGCTTGGAGGTCGCACATTCTCCTCGTGGATATTTGGTATATCAGATCAAATAACGTCATGACTTGATCACTCGAGCTCAACTCAATGATGAGAAGACTGTTGACACTCCCTTGGAGCTTAACGTAAAACTCCGTCCGACTGATGGCTCACCATTATCTGATCCGACGCAGTACAGACAGTTGGTCGGCAGTTTGGTTTATCTGACGATCTCTCGCCCAGATATTGCCTTGGCTGTTCCTAAGAAAGTCAGCCTTTCATGGCTGCCCCCCGGTCAGTTCACCTTGCAGCAGTTCATCGGATTCTTAGATATATTCGAGGTACCTTTTTTCGAGCCGTCGTTTTTTCCGTCATCGTCCTCTTTAGAGTTGCGTGCAACTACTGATGCCGATTGGGCCGGAGATCCTTCAGATAGGTGCTCAACTACAGGCTTCTGTCTTTTTTGGGGAGACTCTCAACTATCTTGGAAGAGCAAAAAGCAAGAGACTGTTTTCCAGTGCCGAAGCGGAGTACCGTGCCATGGCATACACTACTGGAGAGATTGTATGGCTCCGTTGGTGACTTTCTGATCGCAGGTTTCATTTGAAGACCCCAACACCATTTTTTTTCGCGCCATTCAGATTGCGTCAAATCCGGTGTTTATGCAATAGTGTAATTTTAGGCCAAACATATCGAAGTTAATTGCTACTACGTTCGTAGAAAACTTCTTGATGGCACCATCTCATTACCTTTTTTTTCCCTTCGACGAATTTCGGCTATGACCAATGCCCCACCTAGCTGAATAGGCGTAACAAAGCTACCTGAAAAAAGGCAAGGTGCACCTTGGATTGAAATCGACGAATTGCGTTTTGCCAGATGGATTCTTTAGAAAGATTCTCCGGATAAAGTAAAGTATAATATTTCGAATCTAAATAAAGGCGCATACGTGGGCGGGAAGGGGGCCCCACTACTTCTTCATTCAGGGGGGGGACTAGCCTCATGACTTCCCACTGGGCGAGAGGTGCACCTAACCCACCTACCCACTCATCAATCACGGTGTTCAGCTGACTTGCACAGAAAGACCCCTATTGTATAGTCATTCGGCGCCCCATCTTTTTACTGTTGTCAACTAATCTTTTCAATGTTCGATTCTACTCTATGTTAGAACATCTCTGTGAATGCTATTCCGATCTAAGTGGTCCTATTCCGTGTCCCGTGCTAGGAAGCATTACTCCTCTTTTCATTCCAAATTCAAGAATACGACCGATACGATTGATTGGTCTGTGCGCTTCTCTTATTACTTTTTTGTATCCCCCTGTTCCTCGGATACAATTCGATCCTTCTACAGCCAAATCTCAATTTGTGGAAAGCCTTCGATGGCTTCCTTATGAAAACATCCATTTGTATATTGGTATAGACGGTCTTTCATTATTCTTCGTGATATTGACCACATTTCTGATCCCTATTTGCATTTCAGTGGGTTGGTCTGGTATGAGAAGTTATGGGAAAGAGTATATTACAGCATCTCTAATTCGTGAATTTCTAATGATCGCCGTGTCCTGCATGCTGGATCCTCTACTATTCTATGTTCTTCCCGAAAGCGTGCCAATCCCTATGTTGTGCGGAGCTGAGCATCTTCTATTCGCTGGGATAAAGCTTTTCCTCTGCAGGGGCCTTGTGCAGTAAACCCCCTACGGGCGGTCCTCCGTCGTCGTAAAGTAGTAAAGGTCCCCGCGAAGCTTTCGGGAAGAGGGGTAGTCTTGTGCGTAAGCATAGCATTTCTGGTCGAACCACCGAACCACACATCTTTTTTTGGTGGGAGGGTACTCCGAGTAGTGGGTACCTCGTAGGACCTCGACCCGCCTACTCGGGTCTTGTATGGATATGCAGGAAGGGGTGCTCCTAGGTGTGTGTAGGGGGTGTGTTTGTTCGCGAGAATGGATTCCTCGTCAAGTCAGGGGGGTGTGGACACACTTGCGCGAATTCGGGTAACGGCTACAAGGGAGAAAAAGAAAGGAAACTGTACCCGACCAGGGATGGACGTAAACTCGTAAGCTACCGAGGGTAGGGATAATCGTCCAGGTCTTATTGTTAAACAAAAAAGCCGCCCCGCCACAGCAGGCAGGTTGGTTCCTCTGTCGTCGCCGGGGAGCTCTTGGCGAGGAGACCTTAGGATAAGTTGCTAAAACAAACGGAGGGGAGGATCGACCTGTTCAGTAGAATTCCGAAGAAAGACTGTTGGCAGCAGGTGGAGACATTTCTTCGGCCCCCTTCAAAAGAAATGCGGGCAGGGTAGAGCTCGCAGATTATAATATATATGTATATATAAGATTAGTGTAATATGTATAATGTAAATTTTGGTTGAAGTTGACATAATTTTCGTATGTTTTTAATAATTTTAATATATCTTATGATAATCAAAATATCTAGTCGAGAGATATTTATTACTTATTGGGCTATCAAACTCACTACTTTTCTCTTTTATATTTTAAATTTCGATACTTAATTACGAACGTGGGCATTATTAGAAGTGAGTCTCACAATCTTGGGTCGTGGATCCCTCTAACGCCTTTCGCTCCCTCTTCTTCTTTCTCTTCTCCTCTTTTTTCTCATATCTAATAGAGAATCGGCAGCCTCAGAGGCCTCGACAGACCATTGTGAGCTTTTCTTCCTTTCCTTCCCTCCCCTCTCGCTCTTTTTCTTTTTTATTTATCATTATTCTGGATCGAATGTCCGAACCAAACTAATTAGTAATTGATACAGTTTAGCATGTTCCAAACTGTTTGATTTGGGGTAGTTCAGTGAACGCTTGCTTGATCTAATGGTAAAATGTACGAAGTTTTGGATGGTTTAAAGTATCCAACACGTATGGTACAATTGGGGACTTTAGCTTCTTGAGGCTGATGCATTAAGGTGCGGGATATATTTCTTCCTCCATAAGGTATAAATGAAGTGGTAATGGATAACCTTTCTTTTCATTTGATTTTTTTCATTGTCTTTGTGGTGGTTGGGGGTGATTTGCTATGAAAATAAGCTACGGTAGTAAAGTAGGTAGCTCTTAATGCACCCGTCGGCTATCAATGCTGCTATAGTTGATGGGCTAGTAAAGTTTAGGCTAACTCGCGCCCGTGTTTTCAAAAGAAAAATGCTTATTAATATCAAATTCACATCTAGATTATCTTGTAAAAATTCAAACCCTCAAATGAGAATATTAATTCGAATATCTGAATTATGGGAATCCTTTATGGGGTGTCTTTTATTGTTATTTTAACACATCCAAACATATAAGTGCTTGTTTGATCCAAAAAAAAAAAAACTCCAATGGAGAGAGAAGAAATATATAAATAAAAAAATAATTTTCTGACAACTTTGCTACTATAAATAAACCCTTTACATTGATGTCTACACATGCATCTCTAACCAAAGGACACAATACTTTTGTTCCTTTTGTTATCAACCTCCCTAAATTTCTTTTTGATGGATTTGATTATTAAAATAAAAATGATAATTATAAATCATTGGAGTATCAAGTTGGTGTAGGAATCGATCTAGGATTAGCTTTTAAAATTTTTTCAAAATTACAGCAAAATATATAAATTAATCATATTAAATCATGAATAATATAATATAAAACTCTAGATATAGAATCCTATTACATAATTAAGGCATGCTATTAAATTAAAAAATAAAATATTAAAAGAACTATATGTTGATCATATCAACAGTAGACTACTTTAGATCAGATCTAGATATGTAATAGGAAGATCATATCATCCTTATCTTTGAATCTCGAATTTCTTAACTCACCGATCTGGACCTGAGATAGTTGCTCCGAGCCGCACACGCATCCGACCTCTATGAGTTGTCCACACGAGCTCTCGATCGTAGATCTAAAGTTCGGTGCTCGAAAATCAGCACAGTATACTAGTACTATGATGATTCTTCTCCGACGATCGATCTAAATCTTTCTTCCTTCAAGCTTGGACTCTCTAACTTTCAGAAGTTGAGGAAGAAGATTCGTGATGCTGAGATACCTCTCAAACACTTATAAAGATAGAGGAATAAAAGTGGAAGAAAAATCCTAGAAGAAGATCCTCTTCTTTTTTCTTCTCTCACCAAAGCATCTTGATTGGTGCCTTTACAAAATCCCACATCCTAGACTTCTCTCTTAGATTTTTCACACCCCAAATGACCTCTCTCGGATGTGTAATCCACATTAGGTCAAAATTTATTTTATATATGGAGATATAGAGAAATCTTTGACTAGATCAAATACTTAGTCAAGGGTTATCTAAATAGGGCTAGACTTGGGACGCCCAACTCTTGGGCACCCCCTCTATTTTTTGCATGGACCACCAGATTTTGTCGTACAAAACCTCTCTTAAAAGCCATGAAAATATCACCAAAAAAATCAAGAATGCGGGTGGCATAAAGAGGGAGGAGTTTTAGTTGCTTAAAATCCTATCTCATAGAATTTAAATCAACTCAAACTCCTTCTTTGACTTGGTCCATCTTAAATTTTCTATGTAAGAAAGAAAGGAGGGACTTGGGGTGTGCATAAAGGCATGGAGAGAATATTTTCCATGAAAAATTCAAAAGAAATGGTGTGGGGGGCGTGGGGGCTAAGGTGGTGCATGGAGATAGAAGTCCTAATCTCACTAGGACTCATAGTCTGACTTGGTCCAACTTGATCCTTGGACTAAATTAAATTAGGATTTAATTAACCTAATTAGATTAGGTCTTAGTCCAACAAATAATCTGATTAAATCAGATTTAATTTTGATTTAATTTTTTAATCAAATTAAAAATTGGGTTGATACAAGTCTTAATTGAACTAGGACTAGTTCTTTCTTACAATTTGCTCATCCAATAAATCAATTGGACTTAATCCAATCAAACCCAAACTAAATCTAATTAAATTATATTTAATTAAACTTAATCTCAGTCCTTGGGCTTAATCAACTAAAATTAATTAACAATCAAATTACTAATCGATCCTCTTGCAACACTTGCACTATATTAAATATTAATCGTATTGAATTTTAACTCTAGAACGATTCTTAATCGTCGATCAACCATCCGATCAGATCGAGAACTCTTATGTGTGTGATCCCATAGGTCCAAACCTAAGTCGATAGTATAAAAATAAATTTTTATACCAATCGAAGTGATCATTTAGCAATGATATCCGATGGTCGGATAGGTCAAATGTATAGAAAAATATTCTTAAAACCCATGTGGATATAGTTTTCGTATAATTCATCCTTTTGACCAAAATGCTATAGGATACCTCAGATTTTAACTGTCAATCCCAATTAGATCATCTACATTATATTTCAAAATATCAAATCCATTTTATGGATTATCCTGGCCAAGGTTTTTGCTATATTGAAATACAGTGATGCATTCTTCTCCAACTTTTGGAGTGGTCAATCCCATCTTGATTACTCACCGACTTCACAAGTACTTGAATGTATCCAAAAACCTTCAGTCATTGAATTAAAAATTTAATTAGTCCGGTATCAAAGTATAGTGAGTTGCTTGTAAGCCACTGTAGTGATCTTAGGTCGAAGAAATATTTATCCCTATATCCTATCAGAGCAATTTTCGACAGCAGAATGCTCTGAAGTTGATCACGTTCAATAACAACATACCCATACATCTCATTTGTATGCCATACTAGTATCTTCACACTCCTTGGTTAAGAGGACAACCAACCTATATGACATATAACGATCTATGCTTGATAAAATTTGTCGTCCTAATTAACAGTGTATCATTTGATCGTAAACAGTTTTAAAGACTAATCAATAAATTCTCTCTTTATCGAAATTAAATAGTCCTAAGAACTTCGTCACAACAATGTTCATTAAAAGATATATATCTTATAATGAACATATCAAAATAAATATTTTATTTATTAATAAATTAATTATAATTATAAGATAGCTCAATCATCAATAGATTGATGATTAACTTTGAAATACATTTTCCAATAGTTGGCAAGGTCACTTGATAATGAATAATGCTTTTGAACTTATATTCATACTAGTCTCCATCTATCATAACTCCTCCATCTAAAAAAATATATAAATATACGAGGCCTCTGGTGAGAGTTTGAAAGCTAAGAAGCGATAGGTGATAATTAAAAACTTTGTTAGAATATTATTGAATTGAATTACGTAATAAAATATGAATCAAAATAATTAAAGAAATAATCCATAATTTTAAATATTAACATTAATTAAAAAAATATAATCCATAATTTTAAATTTATTTTTAATAATATATATGCATATATTATAATTTCATACAATCAAAACTATCAATTTTATTTATATTAATTTTTGCATATTTTTTGGACCATATATAATAAATTTATATATAAAATCTTAAAATTAATCTTAAAATATTAAAAAAATATTTTTTCATGAATTAATGCCATCCCATTAATACAATCAATTTTTTTTTAATTTTTTAATATTTTTTTCAACTATATATAATAAATCTATATATTTTATACATTTAGACATAAATTCTTAAATCAATCTAAAAAAATCAAAAAAGAATAATTATAAAATATAAAATTATTTTGAAAATTAGATTGTTTATTGGATTTGGATTAAATAGTAAATTAATATGAAAGCATTCTCAGATTGTTTATCTTTCATGATCAAAATTAATATGAATTTCATAATCCATATATTTATTTATAATTAAAAAATCCATGCATAAAAAGATCCAAAAATCAAAAATTTTCTAAATAAATATTTTTAAAAATATTAAAAAACTAAAAATAAATTTTAAATAAGATATCAAGTATAATAAATATGGAATCTTTTTGATCTTATCAAATATAATATACTAATTAAATATATCATATACTAATATTCGTACTTTATTGGTATCCTATAAATAAGTATATGAAAAAATAAATAATATATACTCACATGCATAGCTCATTCAAAATTTTAGAGTAGATTTTACATCATATATTTCAAATGATAAAAGATTTTTATAATTTATTAGACCAATCTAAATGTATTCATCATTTTAATTTCAATATTCATGTACAATAATTAAAAGAGAGTGGTGTTACTCTTAATAATTAAAAAGCATCAATAACATGCAAATAAAAGATAAGCATTAGTCAAAAGCAAAATACCAAAAAAAGAGAAGACCGTTTTACTATAACTAACTTCGTAGAACTGATATAAAATATTAAAAGGCACTCAGCATCCCCCTCCTCTAAACTTACTATAGATCCTAAAAGAAAAATGTATATCGACATAAGTTGGTGAATAGAAGATATAATAGATTTATGAATGACTCTTAAAACTTTTTGCTATTGGATAATAAAAATAATAAAGAAAGAAAATAATATTTATCTTTCTTCATGAGCACTTCTCCATAAACAGCTATTGCCTCCTCATAGAAAATTTTTTCATAGTAACTAACTTTTCATAACCAAAATGAAATATTAGCACTTATTCAAAGGGGTGCTTTCTTTTTGTTCTATAATAATTAAAAGTTTAAAATTAATGAGTCTAAATCAATCTAAAGAAAAAAGAATAGAGCATTCAATCTGGATGAAATGCTTCCATAGTAGCTACTTTTTCTTAAAAACATACTAATATAAAAAATTTAAATTTTTTTCTAATAAAAAATTTATCGATAGTATAAATGTTATTTTTATTGTTGAATTCTGAGATAGTAGGACCTATAATTATTAAATAATATCTATACTAATAATTTTTTTCATCATTTAATTATCTTCAAGCTGTCTAATTATGTAATCAAATCAACATTAGGATAATAATATTTTTTTTAACAACCAAATAATAATAAATAATTTATAAATAATAATATATTTTAATAAATTTTATGGAGAGAGAGAGAAAAGTTACCTCATCTGGTCTAAGCTTTTCAGCTGATTGAGATGGATCTAAATTTTTTTATTCGTCTGCTTCGAGCCTCCCATCCGATTGATATTTTCATGAACAAAAAAGTATAATAAAAATTTAAAAAAATAAAAAAATAATAAAAATAATAAAATGATGAAAAATTTAAAAGACCAAATATGTTTCTGTATAGGCTATTTAATTTTTTTTCTCTTTTTCAATGATGAAGACCCACGGGAGGTAGTGGCGAGGAAAGTAGGAGCGAATGTGTTTAGAAGAGCCTTTCATCAATTTTATAGTATAAAAATATTATCTAAGAGGGTTTTGAAAGGGTTGCTGCTGCGCTTGCAGTAGCCCTCCACTTTCGTTGATGGATTATTTAATAGATATGAAAGCTTAAATGGGTTAGAAGAATTTTGCTGAAAAATATTTGTAAATTTTTATGACTAATTTTTTTCTCATCAGATTCATAGGAGGTTGCTGCTTGCAATATCACAACCTTCCAATCCCAGAGAAAACCATCATTTAAGAAAAGATTTACTATCTTATTTAATCTTTAGAAAATATTAATGCAGCAGGATAGTGAACAAAAAATTAAAAAAAAAGATTAAAATTAGTTCACTATTTTGATAGATTTCAGATTAATAAAAAAAAATTTAGCATTCACCTTTTCTTGATTCCTTGCCTGTCGAATGCTTAAAACACCATTATTCTCAATTCTTTATATAATCCAAAGAACTAACTGAACACCAAATAAACAATAATCATAAAAAATTTTAAAAAATATTTAGAAAAGATACTATCAAAATTACCTTTCTTTTAGAGGATGGAAGGAGCACGATTTTGCCACTCACCTTCTTGCTCGCCTATGGTGCCCCCACCACCATCCTCCCAACCGAGGAAGATAAAAATTCAAAGAAAAAGATGGAAGATAAAAAGTGATATACTTCATCATTAGTATTTTATAAACTTTCGAAGGCTATTAAATAAAGAAATTTGACTTTCAAATCGATAGAGAACTATATCTTATTTATGGATAATTTATTAGATTTAATCTGATCCGATGGATTAATTTAAATTTTAAAAAATATTATTATTTAAATAATAATAAAAATATTATTTTTAAAAAAATAAATTACTATATATTATTTTTAAAATTAAAAAATGATATATTATTTTTTTAAATAATAATAAATTAATATTTTTAAAAAAATATTATTATTATTTTTATAATATTTTATTTTTTAAATAATATTTTTTTTAAAAAATATTATTTTTCTCTCTTATCCCTTCCCCTACTTTTATTTTTAAAATATTATTTTTTTCTAATTTTTAAAATATTTTAAAATTATTTTTATAATATTTTATTTTTTAAAAAATAATATTTTTATTGGTGCAGAATTTGGTTGACGTCGGATCGAGCAGGAGTCGAGGAAGACGATGTCATCATCGGTGATCTACAAAATAAAGTTTCATCCAAAATCAGTGGTGGTGGCTCTGATAAGATCCTTCGATAATCAAGTTAGCTCTTCTGGCCAACAGAAATGGAGTGCTCAGGAAAGAGTTCGACAAAGTTTTAGAAAAGAGAAGAGAACTTAGAAAAAATGTATCTGGAGGGTTTCTTTTTATAGACGAAATTTGTAGCAGACTTATAGTGACAGCAATACCGTCCGACAATGAGCCGCATGGAGTTTGCTATGGAGAGAGAGATATCGTCAGACTGATAGTGACAGTCATGACTGTTCGATAGTGGGTCACTCAGAGCCGCATGAAATTTGCTATGGAAGAAGAGGTGTCGATAGATTGATAATGATAGCCATACCGTCTGGTCGTGGGCTGCGTGAAATTTGTTACGAAGAAGAAGATATCGTTAGACTGATAATGGTAGTCATAACCGTTCGGTGAAAGTAGGTGTTCAAAATTCAATCGAAGGAGAAGTCTGAAAGGAGCTCGGTTCCTGTAGAAACTCGATTGGAGGAGAAGTCCGTAAGAAGTTTGGCTCATTAAGGAACTTGACTGAAGGAGAAGTCCGGAAGGAGTTTGGCTCCTGGTGGAATTCGACTAAAGGAGAAGTCTGAAAGAAGTTTGGCTCATGGAGAAATTCGACTGAAGGAGAAGTCTGGAAGGAGTTTGGCTCATGGAGAAATTCAACTAAAGAAAAAATCTGGAAGGAGTTCGGCTCATGGAAGAATTTAACTGAAGAAGAAGTTTGGAAGGAGTTTGGCTCCTAAAAAAATTCAACTGAAGGAGAAGTCTAGTAGGAGGTCGGCTCATGAAGAAATCTGACTAAAGAAGAAGTCTGAAAGAAGTTCGGCTCCTAGAGAAACTTGATTGAAGGAGAAGTCTGAAAGAAGTTTGGCTCTGGGAGGAATCCAATTGAAGGAGAAGTCCTGAAGGAGTTCGGCTCCTGTAGAAATTCAACTGACGAAGAAATTTAGAAGGAGTTCGACTCTTAGAGGAATTCGACTGAAGGAGAAGTTCGGAAGGAGTTCGGCTCCTTAATGAACTTGACTGAAGGAGAAGTTCGGAAGGAGTTCGACTCTTGAAGGAATCCGATTGAGGAGAAGTTCTGAAGGAGTTTGGCTCCTGTAGAAATTCAACTAATGAAAAAATTTGGAAGAAATTTGGCTCCTGAAGAAATTCAACTGAAGGAGAAGTTCTGAAGGAGTTTGGCACCTGTAGAAATCTAACTGAAGGAGAAGTCCAGAAGGAGTCCGACTCCTGGAGGAGTTTGGAAGGAGTTCGGCTCTTGGAGGAACTTGACTGAAGAAGAAGTCTGGAAGGAGTTCGGCTCTTGGAGGAATTCAACTGAAGGAGAAGTTCGAAAGGAGTTTCGGCTCATGAGAAGAAATTCGACTGAAGAAAAAGTTCGGAAGGAGTTCGGCTCCTGGAGGAACTTGACTGAAGGAGAAGTTCGAAAGAAATTCGGCTTCGAAAGGAATCCGACTGAAGGAGAAGTCCTGAAGGAGTTCGGCTCCTATAGAAATTCAACTGACGAAGAAATTTGAAAGGAGTTCGGCTTCTGAAGGAATCCAACTAAAGAAGAAGTTCGGAAGGAGTTCGGCTCCTAAAAGAATCCGACTGAAGGAGAAGTCCGGAAGGAGTCCAGCTCTTGGAGCAATCCGACTGCTGGAGGAGTCCGAAAGGAGCTCGGCTCCTAGAAGAACTTAACTAAAGGAGAAGTTGGAAAGGAGTTTGGCTCATTGAGGAATCCGACTGAAGGAGAAGTCCGGAAGGAGTTCGACTCCGAGAGGAATTCGATTGAAGAAGAAGTCCTGAAGGAGTTTGGCTCCTATAGAAATCTAACTAATGGAGAAATTCGAAAGGAGTTCGGCTTTTGGAGGAATCTGACTGAAGGAGAAGTCTGAAAGAAGTTCAGCTCCTATAGGAATCCGACTAAAGGAGAAGTTTGGAAGGAGTCCAGCTCCTGAAGAAATCTGACTGCTGGAGGAGTTCGAAAGGAGTTTCAATTGGGGTTCGACCATTGAAGGAGTTCGGCTACTGAAGGAGTTCGGCCACTGAAATAAGAATTCTCGATTGAAGCTCTTCTGTGATTACCGGTTGCATTAGGCTAAGCATCAGATTGGACTTCGACGGAAGCAAGATTTATTCTCAATATTTTTTAAAAAATATTATTTTTGTTCCTTATCCCTCCCCTACTTTTTATTTTTAAAATATTATTTTTTTAATTTTTAAAATATTTTAAATTATTATTAATATTTTTCTTTTTTCCTTCCCTTTTTTCTTTTTTTTCTTTTTTTATTTCTTCCCTTCCCTTCCTCCTTTTGCCTCTCCCCACCCCCTGCCCCCACCGTATGAGGCCCAGGTCGTGGCCGTCCGCACTGCACCTGCCTCTATAGGACCCACCAAACCCCCTCCCCTCCCCTTCCCTGGCTCCGACACCATCAACCCCCCTCCCCTCCCTCCCCTCCTCTCTTTCGGCACTACTAACCCCCCTCGCCACCCCTCCCCCGTCCCCGGCTTCTCCCCCAACCTACGTGATCGCCCCCCGCACCCTCCATGACCTCGCCCCCTATAGGGAGGAGGAGGCAGCACCCTTTTTTTTTCCTTTCCTTCTCTTTCTATCACCACCTCCCCACCCCTACCCTTGCCCTCACCTCCGCCCTCACCGTAAGGCCCAGGTCGCGGCCGTTCACACCATCCCCACCACGGCGCTGCCCCATCACTATTCGTGCCACATTCTGCTCTATGCGACCATCAAAACTCTTTCCCTTTCTTTCTCCTGCCACTTCCCTCCTGCCCTCCGCCCCCACTGCGTCAGGCCCAGGTTGCGGTCATCTACATCACCCCAAGTGGACGATGTCCATAAGGACTCGAAGTCAAAAAAAAAACTACCATAAAAAAAGATAATGAAGAAGAAGGAAAGCATCTGAGAGAGATTGGAGGAGAAAGGCCAACATTGATCATGATGGAGAGGAAGGCAACTGTAGAGAACGATGGAAGATAGAAGCAAGGAGAGTGGAGAGCAGGTAGACATCGTGAAAGCTCAAGAAGCTTCGAAAGAGCTCGAGAGAGGTTTGAAGATAAAAGATAAAAAAAAAATTAAGAAAAAAAAAAGACACGTGATGCGTTGGGAGACCACCTACGCTTTAGCATACAGGTACACACATGCCTAAATACTTATCCAGTGTGCACTACATTGGAATTTTCTTGGGTCGTGGGGTAAAATAGATATTAAAGCCCCATTTAAACCACCTAACCACCATACAGTATGAATCTGATCTGGCGCACGTCCTGGGTATGCATTGGATGGTACTCCTTAATTATTGTAGTTAAAAGACATCGATTTCAATTTGAAGAGGACTCTAGCCTTCTTGAACACTTTATTTGACATAATATTTATCTAAAATAGCAATACTGATGACATAGGTATTATTGGGGATAAACCCCACTCCTGCCGAAGTCCAGTTCGGTGCTCAGCCTAATGCAATCGGTAGCCACGAAAGAGCCTCAGCAGCCGAGCTCCTTCGGAGTCTCTATGGTCGGGCCTAAATCGAACTCCTTCCGAGCTCCCCCTTCGATCGAACTCCTCAGCGGTTACGCCCCGGTCGAGCTCCTCCTTCGATCGAACTCCTCAGCGGTTACGCCCCAGTCGAGCTCCTCAGTGACCGAGCTCCAGTCGGACTCCCATAGGAGCCGAACTCCTCCTGAGCTCCCCCTTCGGTCGAACTCAATGGTTGCGCCCCAATCGAGCTCCCAGCGGTCGAGCTCCAGTCAAACTCCTATAGGAGCCGAATTTCTTCCGAGCCTCCTTTTGGCTAAACTCCCCCAGACGTTCGAACTCCTTTAAAATCGATATATGTCGAAGTCCACCAATCAATGCCTGCTTTGTGAGAGCCATGATTATTAAAGCTGGACGAACGGTCACCATCAATCTACCATAAGTGATGCTACAGCAGCTCCGCCAGACCTCGAGCTGCCCACCACTATCGGACGGTATGGCTGTCGCTTTTGACCTGACGATACCATCCTCTCCGCATCAAACTCGGTGTAGTCTCGAGCGGCCCGCCATCAGATAGCTGCAGCTGTCACCATCAAGCTTCGCCTATAAAAAGGATCCTCCAAATACACTAACTCTAATCTCTGATCTCTAAGCTCTCCTCTCATTCTCTAAGCTCTGTGGAACTCATTTCCAAGCACTCCATTCCTATTAGCCAGAGCTGATTTGATCGTCGGAGGATCCTACCGGAGCCACCCTCCATCAGCTCTAGATGGAACTTTATTTTGCAGATCTCCGATGGCGATCTCATCCACCTCCGCTCCAACTGATTTCGACGATGACCAAATTCTGCATCAACAGATTGACGCCAGAGGAAGGGCACTAAACCTCTGAGATCCCCTTATTCTTAAAGGAGTGCTCGATGATGATTTCTCTCTCCCCTCTCCAGATATCTCTCTTTTTTCTCTCTAGAGTTCTTTTTTGAAGAAAAAATGTCTTCCAAGAGAGCTTCGACTCAGCGATTGGCGACCTCCGAGCTTGGTCCATCTGCTCCCGTTTCAGCTCCAGCAGCCCAGGTTCCACTCGAAGCCACCACAGATGTGGAGCAGTTCAACCTATTGGTCGGGTTCGTGGCCCCACTGAGATGATGTAGGCCATGCGACAACCTCCGACGGAGACTTTGCCAGCAAATCCGCCATGAGGATGCGAGGAACCGATCTTAAGGAAGAGCATTTGGGCATACCAATCATCCTTAGGAAGGAGAAACGGAGAGCAGAAGTTCTCCCGTAGAAGATCTCATAAGAAGGTGGAATAAAGTTCGGCCGCATTCACGACCTCCCCAGCATAAGTGAGGCCGAATTCTCCCTCGAGCCCACTATCAAGGAAGCCCGGTGAAGGAAAATCCTGATTTATCGGATCAGATTCATTCAGATTTGATCGGATCAAGAGATATATTTCAAAAAAAATTTTCTTTGATCCTAATCAGATCTGGGATGTTTCAAATCTGATCCTTATTATTCTAATAATAAAAATAAAATCTAAATAAATTAAATTTAATTTAATTTACCTTGATGTAGGGTAATCCTATTATCCATTGATGGTCCTATAAGCAGCGGAAGGTTCTGGATCTAGCCACGCAAGTGCCTGGCCTCTACCAGTATCCACTTAGATTGAATTTGGAGATCCTCTTCTTCTCTATCATATCTCCAAAAATGAGATTTAGATCTGATCTAGAGGATCTTCAAAATATCTTTCGAAGATTAGTAGTTGTCCTTTGCAGCAGCGCAACCTTCTAGCTTTTTATCGCCTTTCTCTCATCTGAATTGCACCAACTTGGATCCCAAACACCTCTGGGCATAGAGAGGAGAGGGAGAAGATGGATTTGACATGGAAGAGGAGGAAGACAGCATTGGGGTGTGGAGAATTTTTAATGCAATTTCAGATATTCCTTGAGTTGGGCGCAGGATCTTATTTATAGACTATGCATGATCCAACTCCTCTTCTTCCCAACCAATCACAATCCTTTGTGAAATCAGATCTAAATCTGATTGGTGGAAATAGAGTCCCTTGGATTCCTCCTTAGATGGCACCTAAGATCAGTCAAACTTGATTCTTAGGGGAAGTCTAATCGGAATCCAAAAGGAAGATGGAGTCCCTATCCAATAGGAACTCCTGGGCGCCTCCTGCTTGGGCACACGCCAAGGGTGGCGTGCGCCCTCCTCCTTGCCAGGTTTCGGCAAGGGGACAAGCCCCCACCAGCTCTCCAATAGGTGCATGACACATGGACAAGAAGTCAAAGTATCAATGGTCAATATTTGACCAGTCAAAGGTCAACTTTTGACCAAAGTCAAAGGACGAAGAAATGGACAGGTGACCAAAAATGGCAGGTAATTGTCTTACAAAATAAGACAACCTTTTCTGACTTGGACAACCTCCAGTCAGACCATAGTGAAGGCCTCTGATCGAGCACAAACTCCTTTGGCTCAGTCAGGACAACTATTTATGATAGTAAAAGAAGAACGTTAGGTTCAATCGAGTGCTAGCACGATTTTCTTGAACCTAATTGAATCTCATTCAGATCAATTGAACTGGATCAGTTCAATTGATGATCACCAGATTCAAACCCTTGTTTGTGTGACCCAGTTAGGTTCAGTTCTGTATGGTAATGGGATATGTCATGATCTCTATCATCGACATCATCGAAACTCCTTTCGATGGATCAGAACTCTTCTGATTCGAACAGCTAGAATGATCGATCATCTAAATCATTCTAATTGCTCCCAAAATCCACCAGTGACACCTAGCAGTATATGGTGGCAACCCATCAGAGCTGAATGCGAACCTCTTGGTGCAGCTACCTGTGTGATTAAGTTCTTCTATCTTGAGCCTCCGATCAGATTAGGGTTAAGGTGAACTCGTCAAACCCTAGTCTCTATCATATGATGTAATCATTCGATTCAAGTCCAATGTGAAAATCTAAATAGAAACTCTTTCTATTATTTCACTCTGCCATGGCCATGGGCTTCTGGACTTGATTCTCATGATCATCATAGGGCTGCTCCTCTACCACCGAGGTAGATAGATTCCATCTTGATGCAATCCAGTTCCTACAATGAACATGCTATAGCCAACATACACCTCAGGGTTCCGATATGGCTAGGAGACCGAGTTATGGTGTAGTCAAACTATAACACCCTCAAGGTGAACTATCGATGCACCTCAGGTCAAAGAACCAGACACACCACTACAGCATCGAGTCAGTCATTGACGAGAAGGTAGACTTCCTAATGACTACTCGAGGTGGTCACGCTCAGTGCCCTCGTTCTCTAACGAGTACCTGTACTCTCGCTCCGGTGTCTCCACACCGTAGACTCAAGACTCATCTACTAAAGAGAAGCGATTGTACACCAACCTTCCGGATCAATCACCATCCTCGTGATGATCCTATGGTCGGGAGCATTTTATGAGTTAATAATGATTATTCATGTCTTAAATTTTCAACTCTTGAAAATATGAATTATCATTACCATTAACTCAAAGGATGTATCACAGACACTAAATACACATATGTGATAGAAAATAACCCATTTTATTGATTTTAGTCAAAATTATAATTTTGCCCCTAGAAGTGTATTACAAGTGTCAGCCAATTCTGGCTTCTAGGGCACATATATCTAACAATCTCCCACTTATCCTAAAGCCAATTGGCTACAAGTCTAAGTCCCATCTTCTCAAGGTGGGCTTCGATCTTCTGCTGGCCCAACGGCTTTGTAAGTGGGTCTGCCACATTATCTGTGGAGTTGACTCTCTTGACCTCGACGTAACCCTTCTTGAGGTAATCGCGGATGAGGTGGTATCGCCGCTCAATGTGCTTGGATTTTTGGTGAGACCTTGGCTCCTTAGCAAGGGCTATGGCACCATTGTTGTCGCAGTATAGAGGAATGGCATCTGATGGCATTACTCCAATTTCTGCAGCAAACTTCTTGTACGAGAATGCTTCCTTCGCAGCCTCTGATGCAGCGATATATTCTGCTTCCATGGTGGAATCTGCTATCACAGTTTGCTTGAAACTCTTTCCCAGCTGACAGCACCACCATTGCACACAAACAGACTCCCAGATGTCGACTTTCGATCATCTACATTAGACATAAAATCCGAGTCTGTGTATCCCTGGACTTGGAGTTCTCCATTACCAAAGACCAACATCATATCCTTAGTTCTTCTTAAGTACTTAAGGATACATTTCACAGAAGTCCAGTGTTCTTCACCTGGATTTGACTGATATCTGCTTGTGACACTCACAGCATGGGCTATATCAGGTCGTGTACATAGCATGGCATACATGAGGCTCCCTATTGCAGAAGCATAAGGGATCTTGCTCATGCGTTCTATTTCCTCAGGTGTGCTAGGGCACATCTTCTTGGAAAGATGAATACCATGTCTGAAGGGTATTAATCCCCTCTTAGAGTTTTCCATACTAAACCTCTTTAGTACTTCCTCTATGTACATCTTCTGTGAAAGTCCTAGCATCCTATTCGGTCTATCCCTATAGACCTTAATTCCTAGAATAAAGGATGCTTCACCTAGGTCTTTCATGGAGAATTTCTTGGACAACCATATTTTGACTGTTGTCAACATGGGAATATCATTCCCAATAAGGAGGATGTCATCCACGTACAATACGAGGAAGACAACAGCGCTCCCACTGACCTTTTTGAAGACACATGGTTCCTCTTCATTTTTGATGAAACCAAACTTTTTGATCACATCATTGAAATGAGTGTTCCAGCTCCGAGATGCTTGCTTAAGTCCATATATGGACCTTTGCAGCTTGCAAACCTTGTGATCAGTATCACTGGATGTGAAACCTAGCGGCTGTTCCATATAGATATCTTCCTCAAGATATCCATTTAAGAATGCCATTTTCACGTCCATTTGCCATATTTCATAATCGAAATAGGCTGCAACGGCAAGCAATGTGCGGATGGATTTTAGCATAGCCACTGGAGAAAAGGTATCCTGATAGTCAATGCCTTCATGTTGACTATAACCTTTTGCCACTAGTCTAGCCTTGAATGTCTCCACATTCCCATCTGCACCAATCTTTCTCTTGAAGATCCATTTACACCCAATAGGTACTATACCTTCTGGTGGATCTACCAAGGTCCAGACTTGGTTTGAGTGCATCGAGTCAATTTCTGACTGCATTGCCTCTAGCCATTTCTCAGAGTCGATATCTGATATCGCCTCGTTGTAGGTTTTGGGATCATCACCATGAGCACCATTACCTACGAGGAACATTTTCTCTACTTTCTCTGAAATAATACCTAAGTATCTTTCAGGGGGATGGAAAACTCTTTTCCGATCTACGAGGTGGAGGAGGTAGTGTTCTTATTGGCTCAACCTGATTTGGTTCCAATTGGTCCTTAGCTCGTTGTACTTGTGAGACTTTCTCATCAAGCTTAATCTGCTTTCCAATGCCGCTATCTTGAATAAACTATTTTTCAAGAAAGATGGCATGTCGACTCACAATCACATTGTGGTCTTCTGGAATGTAGAAATAGTATCCTAATGACTCTTTAGGATATCCTATGAATCGAGCTCTGAAGGACCTAAACTCTAACTTGTCCGCTTGTTGTCTTTTGACATGAGCCGGACAACCCCAAATTCTGAGATGACTCAGACTTGGTTTCTTACCGTGCCATATCTCATACGGTGTGGTAGGAATGATTTTAGAGGAAACCCTATTCAGTAGATAAATTGAAGTTAATAATGAAGTGTCCCCAAAGAAAATCAGGGAAGGTCTGTGAAGCTCATCATGGATCGGACCATATCCAATAGAGTCCGATTTCTCCATTCTGAAACCCCATTGAGTTGAGGTGTTCCTGGTGGAGTCCATTGAGAGACTATGCCATTTTTCTTGAGATAGTCTAAGAATTTTCGGCTAAGGTATTCACCTCCTCGATCTGATCGAAGAACCTTAATGGGTTTTTCAGTTTATTTTTCTACTTCATGTCTGAATTCTTTGAACTTTTCAAAAGCTTCAGACTTGTGTCTCATAAGATACACATACCCATACCTAGATAGATCATCGGTAAAGATAATGAAGTAGACAAAATTGCCTCTAGCCGGCACATCAAATGGGCCGCACACATCAGTATGTACTAGGGCAAGGAGATCTGTGGCCCTCTCCCATGTCCTACAAAAGGGAGTTTAGTCATTTTGCCTTGGAGACAAGATTCACAAGTTGGATATGACTCGAAAGTCAATGGACTCAATAGCCCATTTTTCTTCAATTTGTTGATCCTATCTTCTGCTATATGACCTAATCTCAGGTGCCATAGATATCTATCATTTGGACTATCCCTAGGTCATTTGGCATTCACGTTTTGCTCGATAGTTAGAACAGGTACATCAATATGTAGCTGATAAAGACCGTTAATAAGAAAACCATTTGCAATTTTATTTCTTTCATAAAGAATGTTACAATGGTCCTTAAAGAAGGTAATCACATAGCCTTCTAGTGCTAAGCATGAAATAGAAATCAAATTCCTGCTAGCTGCAGGCACATAATAACCAGTTTTTCAAAACTAAGTCTAAACCAGATGGTAATCGAAGAGGGTATGTTCCCACCATCACTGCAGCAACTCTTGCTCCATTATCGATGCGTAGGATCATGTCTCCATCCCTCAGCCTTCCTGCTATCCTCAAGATCCTGCATGAAAGTGCACAGATGAGCACTAGAACCAGAGTCAAGCACCCAACTGGATGCAGAAGAAACCATAAGGTTAGACTCAATAACGAGCATACCTCTAGAAGGACCTTCCTTCTTGTTCTTTAGGGTGGCTAGGTAAGTAGGACAGTTCCGCTTCTAGTGGCCGTCGCTGTTGCAATGGAAATACTTTTCTTTAGCAGCGGCTTTCATCCTCGGCTCTGCCTTCTTCTTCTTTTCTCCTTCCATCTTCTGCTTTTTCACAGACTTTTTTTTCTTTCCATAAGACTTTCTTTTGGAAGAAATCCGTTCCATAGCAAGAACTAAGCCTTTAGAACCTTTCATAGAAAGCTCAGTGGTGACCAACATGTTCATTAATTCGGCCAAAAAATTTTAAAATTTATGTATATGGTAATTCATGATGAATTGCCCATATCCATCAGTCAAGGATTGCAGAATAATATCATTTTATAGGTCTAAGTCTAACTTCACATCGAGCTTCTCAAGCTCTTTCATGTCCTTGATCATCATCAGATAGTGATCTTGGACTGACTGTCCATCACGCATCTTAGCCTTAAAAAGTCATTTCGTGACTTGATATTTGGCTGCGCGACTCTGTTCACCAAACATCTCTTATAGGTGAGCCAACATTTGGCGAGCAGTCCCGATATCTTCATGTTGGTGCTGGAGCTCATCAGACATCGAGCCCAACATGTAATATCTGGCCTTATTATCTTCGTCTATCCATTTTTTCAGAGACGCTCTCTATTCAGTGGATGGACGGCTGGTAAGGTGGGAGGGTCCTGGTCCAATACATGGGTTAACTTTTCGAAATCCAAAATGATTTTGTAGTTTCTGAGCCAATCTTTATAATTGGATCCGGTCAGTCTATGTGTGTCTAGGATACGTGCCAATGGGTTGGACGCAGACATTTTCCTGTAGAGAGTCAAAGATTCTAGTTAGATATTATAATTATGACTTGACCAATTTATTTAAAAATTTTATTTTTAAATAAATTAGCTTTCACTATTTTTTTGATCCCTACACTTTCTCTGTAGAGATGCAAAAAGCTTCAGGTGCACATATAATCTAACATCTTCCATTATCCTAAAGTTAATTAGTACAACGTCTAAGTCACTATACTTCTCATTGTGGCTTCGATCTTCCTGCTGACACCCAATAATTTGTGTAAGCGGGGTCTGCCACATTATCTGTGGAGTCAAACTCTCTTAACCTCGACGTATCTCTTCTTGAGGTAATCGTGGATGAAGGTGGTTATCCGCCGACTCAAATGTGCTTTGAATTTTTTTTGAGAACCTTGGCTTTAGCAATGGGCTAATGGCACCATTGTGGTTCGCAGTATAGAAGGAAATAGCATCTGATGGCATTAACTCCAATTTTCTATAGCAAACTACTTTTATACTAGAAATGCTTCCTTTCGCCGCCTTTGATTATGCGCAGATATATTCTACTTCATGGTATTTGGAATCTACTATCACACGGTTGCTTGGAACTGTCTTTCAACTGACGCACCACCATGTGCACAAATATACTGATCGATGGTTTCGATTATCTGTACATTTGGACATAAAATCCGAGTCTGTGTATCCCTGAATTTAGTTTCCATTACAAAGACCAACATCATATCCTAGTTCATTTCTTAAGTACTTAAGGATACATTTCACAGAAGTCCAGTGTTCTTCACCGAATTTGATGGATTATCTACTTATGTACATACATGCTTATATCAGTCGTGTACATAGCATGAGCATACATTTGAGGCTTCCTATTGTGAAGCATAAGGATTCTTGCTCATGCATCTATTTCCTTAGTGGCTAGGCTCTTCTTGGACAGGTTACCTGTCTGAAGATATTAATCCCTCTTTAGAGGTTTTTCATACTAAACACCTCTTTAGTACTTTTCCTCGTATTGTATATTTTCTGTGGAAAATTCTAGCATCCTATTCGGTCTTCCCTATAAGACCTAATTCCTAGAATAAAGGATGCTTCACCTAGGTCTTCATGGAAAATTTCTGGAAAACCATAATTTGACTGTTGTCATCAAATGGAATATCATTCCACATAAAGAGGAGGTCATCCACATACAATCACGAGGAAGGACAACAGCGCTGCCACCTGACCTTTTTGGAAGAACACATCGGTTCTCTTCATTTTGATGAAACCAAATTTTTTTATCACATCATTAATGACTGTCCAAGCTCCGAGATTGCTTACTTAACGTCAGTATATGGAACCTTTGTAGCTTGGCAAACCTTAATGATCAGTATCCTGGATTAAAACCTAGCGAACTGTGTCCAATAGAATTTTCCTCAATATTCGTTCTATAAATCCATTACTATTTATCAATATTTCATAATCGAAATAGGGCTACATATGCAAGCAATGTGCGGATGGATATTTAGCAAAGCCAACTGGACGAAAGGGTTATCCTGATAGTCATATGCCATTCGTGTGACTATAACCTTTTGCCACTACGGTCCTAGCTTTGAATTCTCCACATTTCTCATACTGCATCAATCTTTCTCTTAAAGATTCATTCACATGCCAATAGTGTACTATAACCTTTCTGATGGATCTACCAAGATCCCAGACTTGCGTTCGAGTGCATCGAGTCAATTCTGACTGTACTTGTCTTTACCAATTTTCAGAGTCCGAATTCTGATATCAATCCTCGTTGTAGTTTGGGATCAATCATCATTAGCACAATGAAGGAAAATCCTGATTTTTTGGATCAAGTTCGTTCAGATCTGATCAGATCAAGAGATATATTTTAAAACTTTTTCTCTTTGATCCTAATCAGATCTGAGATGTTTTAGATCTAATCCTTATTATTCTAATAATAAAAATAAAATCTAAATAAATTAAATCAAATTTAATTTATCTTGATGTAGGATAATCCTATTATCCGTTGATAATTCTGTAAGCAGCAAAAGGTTCTACATCTAGCCACGCAAGTGCCTGGTCTCTATCGATATCCACTCAGGCTAGATCTGGAGATCCTCTTCTTCTCTATCACATCTTTAAAAATTAGATCTAGATCTGATCTGAAGGATTTTCAAAACACCTTTCGAAGATCAGCAGTTGTCCTTTGCAGCAGCGCAGCCTTCTAGCTTTTTATCACCTTTCTCTCATCTGGATTGCACCAACTTGGATCCCAAACACCTTTAGACATGGAGAGGAGAGGGAGAAGATGGATTTGGTGTGGAGGAGGAGGGAGATAGCCTTGGAGCATGGAGAATTTTCAATGCAATTTCAAATATTCCTTAAGTTGGGCGCAGGATCATATTTATAGACTATGCATGATCCAACTCCTCTTCTTCCCAACCAATCACAATCCTTTGTAAAATCAAATCTAAATCTGATTGGTGAGAATAGAGTCCCTTGGATTTCTCCTTAGATGGCATCTAAGACCAGTCAAACTTGATTCTTAGGAGAAGTCTAATCGGAATCCAAAAGGGAGATGGAGTTTCTATCCAATAGGAACTCCTGGGCGCCTCCTGCTTAGGCGCACGCCAAGGGTGGCGTGCGCCCTCCTCCTTGCTAGGTTCTGATAAGAGGACAGGCTTTCATCAGGTCTCTAATAGGTGCGTGACATGTGGACAGAAGTCAAAGTGTCAATGGTCAACATTTGACCAGTCAAAGGTCAACTTTTGACCAAAGTCAAAGGACGAAAAATGGCAGGTGACCAAAAATGACAGGTATTATCTTACAAAATAAGACAACCCTTTTCTGACTTGGACAGGCTCTAGTCAAACCAGGTGAAGGCCTCTGATCGAGCATAAACTTCTTTGGCTCAGTCAGGACAACTATTTATGATAGTAAAAGAAGAACGTTAGGTTCAATCGAGTGCTAGCATGATTTTCTTGAACCTAATTGAATCTCATTCAGATCAATTGAACTGAATCAGTTCAATTGATGATCACCAGATTCAAACCCTTATTTGTGTGACCCAGTTAGGTTCAGTTCTGTATGGTAATGGGATATGTCATGATCTCTATCATCATCGAAACTTCTTTCGATGGATCAGAACTCTTCTGATTCGAACAGCTAGAATGATCGATCATCTAAATCATTCTAATTGCTCCCAAAATCCACCAGTGACACCTAGCAGTATATGGTGGCAACCCATCAGAGCTGAATGCGAACCTCTTGGTGCAGCTACCTGTGTGATTAAGTTCTTCTATCTTGAGCCCCGATCAGATTAGGGTTTAAGGTGAACTCGTCAAACCCTAGTCTCTGTCATATGATGTAATCATTCGATTCAAGTCCGATGTGAAAATCTAAATAGAAACTCTTTCTATTATTTCACTCTGCCATGGCCATGGGCTTCTGGACTTGATTCTCATGATCATCATAGGGCTGCTCCTCTACCATTGAGGTAGATAGATTCCATCTTGATGCAATCCAGTTCCTACAATGAACATGCTATAGCCAACATACACCTCAGGGATTCCATATGGCTAGGAGACCGAGTTAATGGTGTAGTCAAACTATAACACCCTCAAGGTGAACTATCGATGCACCTCAGATCAAAGAACCAGACACACCACTACAGCATCGAGTCAGTCATTGACGAGAAGGTAGACTTCCTAATGACTACTCGAGGTGGTCACGCTCAGTGCCCTTATTCTCTAACGAGTACCTGTACTCTCGCTCCGATGTCTTCACACCATAGACTCAAGACTCATCTACTAAAGAGAAGCGATTGTACACCAACCTTTCGGATCAATCACCATCCTCGTGATGATCCTATGGTCGGAAGCATTTTATGAGTTAATAATGATTATTCATGTCTTAAATTTTCAACTCTTGAAAATATGAATTATCATTACCATTAACTCAAAGAATGTATCACAGACACTAAATACACATATGTGATAGAAAATAATCCATTTTATTGATTTTAGTCAAAATTATAATTTTGCTCCTAGAAGTGTATTACAAGTGTCAGCCAATTCTGGCTTCTAGGGCACACATATCTAACACCCGCAGAAGGTCTCATAAAGAGTGGAACGAAGTTCAACCGCGTTCACGACCTCTCCAACGTAAGCGAGGCCAAACTTTTCCTTGAGCTCACCATCAAGGAAGCTCCGACAAAGGGGCATGAAGTTCTCCCAACAAAAGCTTCATAGAAGGGTGGAGTAAAGTTTGGCGCAAGTGAGGCCGAACTTCCCCTCGAGTATGTCATCAATGAAACCCCCTACAAAGATCTCATAGGAGGTGAAATGAAGTTCGACCATCGCTCACGACCACCCACGCAAGTGAGGCCGAACTCCTCTTGAGTATGTCATAGAAAACCCCTACAAAGATTTCACAAGAAGCGGAATGAAGTTTCGGCCAAGCTCACGACCACCCTAGCCGCAAGCGAAGCCGAACTCCCCCTCGAGTATGTCTCCAAGAAAGTCCCTACAAAGAATTCATAGGAGGTGGAATGAAGTTCGGGCAAGCCAGACCGAGCTCCCCCTCGAGCTCATCGTCAAGGAAGTCCGACTAAGAAGCATGAAGTTCCCACAGAAAGTTTCACATGAAGTTCAGCCGCATTCATGACCCCCCAGCACAAGCGAGACCAAACTCCCCCTCGAGCTCGCCGTCAAGGAAGCCCCGACAAAGGGGCATGAAGTTCTCCCGACAAAAACTTCATAGGAGGACGGAGTAAAGTTCGACGCAAGTGAGGCCCGAACTCCCCCCTCGAGTATGTCATCAATGAAACCCCTACAAAGATCTCACAGGAGGTGGAATGAAGTTCGACCACGCTCATGACCACCCCAGCGCAAGCGAGGCCGAACTCTCCCTCAAGTATGTCATCAAGAAAACCCCTACAAAGATTTTACAGGAGGCGGAATGAAGTTCGGCCAAGCTCACGACCACCCAGCACAAGTGAGGCCGAACTCCCCCTCGAGTATGTCCCCAAGGAAGCCCTACAAAGAATTCATAGGAGGTGGAATGAAGTTCGAGCAAGCCAGGCCGAGCTCCCCCTCGAGCTCATCATCAAGGAAGTCCTGACTAAGAAGTATGAAGTTCTCCCACAGAAGGTTTCACAGAAAGTTTGGCCGCGCTCACGACCTCCCTAGTGCAAGCGAAGCCCAAACTCTTCGAGCTCGCCACCAAGGAAGCTTTGATAGAAGGGCACAAAAAAGTCCTCCTTCCGAAAGGTTCCGCGACTACGCCCCCCTCAACGCTTCTTGAACTTAAATTCTCATAGAAGTTAAGAACCAGCTGCCAAGACCAGAAGGACTCCGGCCTCTCCCAAACATGTGCGATCGAAGCAAGTAATGCCCCAACCATCGTGACCACGGCCACGACACTGAGGAATACATTCAGCTCCAAGATGAAATTGAGGAGCTCGACAAAAATGGGTGGCTGGGTAAATTCCTCCGACGTCAGTCTGAAGCAGGAGAAGATCGGCCAAGGGCGCTGCCGTAGCCAGAAATGATAAGGAGATCGACCGCCTCGCGGCGTCATCAACGTTACCCCTGGGAGGAGCTTGGTACATCGGCGATTCGCCGTCTCCCAGCGATAAAGCCAAGAGAAGTTTGCTCCAAATTAAGAAGACCAGCACGAGATAGAGAAGGTCATCCGGCCTGGGTCTTGCTGCCCAAGGGAACCTGGAGGAACAACGCCCCCACGATCCTGAAATGGGGATATGCTGCCCGTAACTTTCCCACGATCCTAAAATGGGGAAGCAGTCAATAGTCGCCATATTAGAAACTGAAGGAGAACCTCATCCTAATGCGAGCAAGGTCGAAGGCCTCATCCATAAAGGACGGGATGAGAGGAGAGGCCCTGACAATGGCTCTTATGTGCCCCCACAATCCGTTAGGAATAGGAGGAGAACCTCGTCCTAACGCGAGCAAGGTCGAAGGCCTCATCCACAAAGGATGGGATGGGGGGAGAGGCCCTGACAATGGTCCTTATGTGCCCCCACAGCCCATTAGGAACAGGAGGAGAACCTCGTCCTAATGCGAGCAAAATCGAAGGCCTCGTTCACAAAGGACGGGACGGAGGGAGAGGCCCTGACAATGGCCCTTATGTGCCCCTACAGTCCGTTAGAAATAGGAGGAGAACCTCGTCCTAACGCGAGTAAGGTCGAAAGCCTCATCACAAAGGATGGGATGGGGGAAGAGGCCCTGAAAATGGCCCTTATGTGCCCCCACAGTCCGTTAGGAACAGGAGAAGAATCTCGTCCTAACGCGAGCAAGGTCGAAAGCCTCATCCATAAAGGATGGGACGGGGGGAGAGGCCCTGACAATGGCCCTTATGTGCCCCTACAGTCCATTAGAAATAGGAGGAGAACCTCGTCCTAAAGCGAGCAAAGGTCGAAGGCCTCGTCCATAAAGGATGAGATGGGGGGAGAGGCCTTGACAATGGCCCTTATGCACCCTCACAGCTCGTTAGGAACAGGAGGAGAACCTTGTCCTAACGTGAGCAAAGTTGAAAGCCTCATCCACAAAGGATGGGATGGGGGCAAAGGCTCTAACAATGGCCCTTATGCACCCCCACAACCCGTTAGAAATAGGAGGAGAACCTCGTCCTAATGCGAGCAAAGTCTAAGTCCGAGCTCCGAAGTCTACAGGAGACAGGATCCCCATCAACCTCGGTCAGAGATAAGATCGAAAATAATCTTGGTCAGAGATAATATCTCTCCCGAGCACCCGTATTAATCTTAGCTGCAGAAAATGAGAACTCCCTCGAGTTGACCCTGGCTGCAGGAGAGGAGGCCCCCCCGAGTCAGCCTCGGCCGCTGGTGACAATATTGCCCCCAAGGAGCACCTCGATCGCAGAAGACGAGATCTACTTCAACTTTGGCTGGAGATGAGATCTCTCCTGGGCTTCAACTTCAGCATCAACTTTGGCTGGAGATGAGACCTCCCCCGAGCCTCAACCTGAACCAGCACGGAACCCAGAAGACGACTTCAGCAGTCGCCTTTTCTGCACTTCCTTCCTTCGAGTTTCGAACTCGAGAGTGGGGGGACTATTGTTGGAGATAAATCCTGCTCTTATCGAAGTCCAGTTCAGTGCTCAGCCTAACGCAACCGGTAGCCACAGAAGAGCCTTGATGGTTGAGCTCCTTTGGACTCTCCATGGTCGGGCCTAAGCCGAACTCCTTTCGAGCTCCCTTTTCGGTCGAACTCCTCAGCGGTTACGCCCCGATCGAGCTCCCCCTTCGATCGAACTCCTCAGCGGTTATGCCCCGATCGAGCTCCTCAACGGTCAAGCTCCAGTCGGACTTCCACAGGAGCCGAACTCCTTCCGAGCTCCCTCTTTGGCCGAACTCCTCAGCGGTCGCGCCCTGACCGAGCTCCTCAGCGGTCGAGCTCCAGTCAGACTTCCACAGGAGTTGAACTCCTTTCGAGCCTCCTTTTGACCGAACTCTCCGAGACGTCCGAACTCTTCTGGAATCGATATATGCCGAAGTCCACCAATCAATGGCTACTTTGTGAGAGCCATGGCTATTAAAGCTGGACGAACGGTCACCATCAGTCTGCCACAGACGATGCTACAACGGCTCCACCAGATCTCGAGCAGCCCACAACTATCGGACGGTATGGCTGTCGCTTTCAACCTCACGATACCATCCTCTCCGCATCAAATCCAGTGCAGCCTCGAGTGGCCCACCATTAGATAGCTGCAGCTGTCACCATCAAACTCTGCCTATAAAAAGGATCCTTCAGATATGCTAACTCTAATATCTGATCTCTAAGCTCTCCTTTCCTTCTCTAAGCTCTGTGGAACTCATTTCTGAGTACTCCATTCCTATTGGCCAGAGCTGACTTGATCGTCGGAGGATCCTACCGGAGTCATCCCCTATCGGCCCCAGAGGGAGCTTTATTTTGTAGATTTTGGCAGCGATCTTATCCACCTCTGCTCCAGCTAATTTCGGTGACGATCAGATTCTGAATCAATAGGTATTTTGAATGGTTAATGAATCAATGTATTCGAAGGCAACCAAAATATATAGGTTTTTACTTCTATTTGAACGTCACGGAATACTTGCATTCTATTATTACTCCAATGCCACATATTTTACTCCAGAGCAGACGTCTAAAAAGCAAACTTCTATCCATCCAACAAATAATTGAAATTGATTCTTGATTTTTTTTTTTCATTATCGTTTGTCACTTATCTCAAACAAAATGGGCGTCGGAAAATTGTCCGGGAAACCACAACCCAGACAAAAACAGCATCAAACAGGTAAATCGGACGGATGCTAAAAGTTAACCGGTTCTGAGAAGTTTTTATTAAAAAGAAATGAATGACCGTAGTGCGGAATACGCTTTTATCGCTAATTCCCTTGGCTGCCGACGGTTCAACATTCCCCAGCGCCCCGAGAAATAAAAGCAAACAGCCTCAAAGCGCCTGAAAATGTCCTTGGCCGCGCCGCACCGAAGGCTCTATCCGATTACCAACGGCACCGCTATTCTCTCCGGAGCGACTCCGCCGATTTAATCCGAAAACCCCGTTTTTTGACCCGCAGCTCAAAGCCTCATTAACCGCTCGCAAGAAAAGACGACGGCGGCCATCCCTCTTTCCCTTTTCTATTTAAACCTCCTCTCTAGGGCTCGAGAATGGCGTGCGGGATAGCGGCGCTGACCATGCCGAAACCCTCTTTCTCGCTGAGAGCGGAGCAGTCGAGCGCCCTCGATCTCTCCGCCGATGCTCCAAGCGGCCTTGCCTCTCACTCGAGGAAAGATTTCGTCTTCGTAGTCAACCCCAAGGGTATTCCTCTCATCAATTATTCTTTCTTCTCTTCCGTTCTATTTTCCTCTTCTCTCTTTTAATCTTGTGGGTGGATTCAGGTGCCAATGGCCGGACCGGGAAGGAGTGGAAGAGGTTGCTTCCTTATCTCAGGACTCGGCTTGGCGGACACTGCAATGTTAGCTCCCCTCCTTAGCTGTTTATTTATTTGATGTTGAAGGTGAATTGTTATCATCCGGCAAGCGGATGATTGATCTTTCTTAATTGATTTTTGATGCTTTGTCTTCATTCATTTTATTTTAATTTCTTGACGGTGCGGGATCTTATTGTTTCATTTTTGCCTGCCAAATTTTGGGCACTTGACCCATTCATTCTGCCTGTGATCGTGTCTGATCATTACCTCTAAAGTTTAACCTTTGTCACTCCAAGATGATTCAGGCCATGGCTTGCATAGATATACTTGTGATGTTTTAGCAGATTGACTGCTAGTATAATTTCAGTTATTAAGTGGCATTTAAATTTATTCTTATCTTTGTGCAATTGCTTGTATATGTGTTGTGACCAGATATGCGAGTCGATAACTTCAGGTCCCTCTCATGCCATGGACATAACACGGGAGGTAGAAAATTTCATCGGAAGTATGATACATGATTCTAATTTTTGTTAAAATTTATTCCATATACATGCTTCCGAGAAGTTCTGAATGGTGTCCATCTACGGCTGAGCACTGTAGGCAATAAGGGAGGGGGCGGATGCTGTGATAGCTGTTGGAGGTGACGGTACACTACATGAGGTTAGAATCTGCCCTTGATGTAATATACCTTGATCAGATATAATGTGTGTCCCGCTTTCCATGCATGCATTGTGATCTCTAAAACCAGGCTTATAAAATAAATGGTGAAGGATAACATGTGACTTTTGTTATTGTAACTATATCTACTACCAACTATGTTATGTATTGGTTCTGCCAAACATGTGTCACTCATTGTCTGTTTAAATCTTTACTGTTAGTCATTCATTTTCATTTGTTTATGACATCAATGGCCTAAAGATTATATAAGATGTACTATAAATTAACTAAAAAGGTCTAATAATGTAAACAGGAAATAATATATGATTCAATTAAATAATTACGAAAAACTGCATTTATTCAGTAGGCTTTGAAATTTATCCATGAAATCTTGAACATGTGTCTAATGCTCTCTAATGAGCGCTATGAGTTCGCAACAACGGCAGCAGTTTCCTATGTCCCACGTTTGCTTTGTACTCATGGTTCAAAAATTCAGTTGGCTGCCTAACTAGTGCAATTGCAATACCCAGATAAATAGCCCTACTAAGCGGACATGAGCATCTTCGTAAGTTTATTCTGGGATGAAACATTTTATCATTAAGTTGCATAGAATGAGAGAGTGTATAGTTGGGAACTGGGGTTTCCCATACTCATGGGAACCAAGGATATGTATGTATATTCTTTGTAACATTTAAATATTAATAGAACTTCACCTTTTATTTTATTCTTCTGTAAATACATTCTGATGGTTAAGATTGAAGGATCACATGAATTGACAGGTTTTTTCTCATTTTTTTTGAATTGATTCTATGGAATAAGGTAATTTGTCAAAGTTTAATATCACTTTACAACCTTAACTTGGGATCAACCCTAGTACTGAATTCCTAACCAAGAGAACTTTGTGAAAAACTTGAAGGAAATTGGTGATAGGCAGAGTTGTCTTGTTAGTTTTATTAGTTTGAGTTCATGCTATCAGGAAGCGACCGCTTCAGGTTGGCATAGGCTTGAAAGAATGTATGCAAATAAATAATGCATAAAATATGCAAATTTATAGCAGGAAGTTATGTTGGTATTGACACATTATATTGGACATAAATGATAGTAGAATTATAAAGATTGGAAGCATCTTTGGTTAGTAAGGACTAACTTTTCATCTCATAGCATCATTATGGCTTAGAATACAGCATTATGCTGAATTTAATGGTTGAGTTTGTTTAAAAAAACTTATGTTCTGTACTTGTTCCAAACTTTTTGATCATGAAGCTCCTAAATGCCCTATATGATCGATATGGTAGGGAGAAGAAAAAGAAACCAACTCTGGCTGATGCCATTAGCTTTAGGCTAATTGCTTTTTCATATCATGAATTTAAGTGCTAGTTGGCATGGCATGCATGATAGGCACTATATGATGCCTTACTGGTAAGTGGTACTGGCATGATTCTGGCTGCATGACAGTCTTTGTCTGGTGCATGCCAAGCATTGGCATGGCTTGGTACAGAACTGCTAAAGAATGTGTATTTCTTACATAAATGCAACTCTTATGCTATGGCATGGCTTGGTTAGATGAATGCTATAGAATGCAGTGCCAGGCCACCATGCCCCCAGCGGATGATACTTAAATTGTCAATTCATACATTTGAGAGACATATTTCTTGTGATATTTCCAAAAAAAGTAGTAGTTTTATTGCTATAGAATGTCAATTTTATCAGTTAGCAAGGAAAACTTTTTTTTTTTTTTTTTTTAAAAAATGAGAATGCTTTTAGGTGGGCTAGATAAGAAAGGTCTGTTTTTCATTTTTCCCCCCGATTGACAAAGATAATAATGGTGTTGACTAGCTTTTATTGATATGAACTAGGTAGAAAAGTTTGGAACTTGGAAATATATGACCATAATGTATAATTACCTTAAAGAGTTGCTTCGAATGAAAGCTATAGCATATCTGTCAAGCCTTTTGTTGAATTGTTTGAGGTTGCCTTTATACTTGCTTGCCAATCATTCCTATCCAGGGATATGCCTAGGGCTGCTATCTAGCCAAGCCAAGCTTTGAGCATATAGTTATTATTGTGAACACAGCATGGTTCATGGTTAACTCATTTGTTTGTGATGCTTTGGAATCTTGCTTGATCCTAGCTTGTTTTCTAACCAAATAAGCTTGAATCAGCTGCTAAATGAGCTAATCCCAAGTTATTCATGTATGGCTTTAGATACAACTGCTGTCATTTTGTGCTTTAGCAGATCCCTTTTCACAAATCAATTCATGTGATCTAAAACTTTCCCCTCCTTTCACTTTTTAATATAAGTTGAAGCCCTTTTGGAACTTCCTTATGACCATGTACCTAGCCACTTTGTATGGATGCAATCTAGGTATCATAAAGAGTATTAAACTTCAATCTCCAAAAAGCTGAGAGTCTTCAATGGAATACATTCTTCAAAATAAATATATAAGAATTTCTTATTAGTGGAGTTAATTGATTGGTTTAAACATAAATATGTAAGAATTTCTTATTATTGATTGGTTTATAGTGATTCATATGAGAAAATCTGCTTTTCATGCTGCAGCATGTTGGAAAAAAGTAAAAGTCCTCACTGAAGTGTCTAAAAACACCTATAGGCTGATATGTTTTTGGTACTTAAAAAATAATGAGACTTGAATCTCATGACCTGCACTGTAAAGGATCTTTTTAGAGATACTTAAGAAAGGTGTTTGTGTACACACAGTGTGTAAATAAAATACTTAACACCCGTCACCAAATTCAATGTTAGTGGTTGAAAAAGAAACTCTAAACCAGTGGATGTGATCTAAGAGATCTAAAATGCCTACATACAAAAAATCATATAATCTGGAAATCCTATCAAAGTCATCCTAAATATATAGTTGTAATGAAATGATATAGAGCATTAAGTTTGGGATGACGATGCATAGGCTACTGGTCTCCAAAGCATATGATTTTTTCAAGTAGGTATTTCAGGCCTCCTAAATTACATCCAACAGTTTAAAGTTTCTTTTCTTATAACCACCATAATTGAATCTGGTGGTGGGTGTAAAGTTTGTTCTTCACACCTTGCATATATTATAACATCACTCTACTTAAGAATGCCAAAATAAGCATTGACACTTTTGGCGAATGTAACAACCATATTAAAATAATCATTTTGCGATGTCATATCTTGTCCAAATGCCCAACTTGTTAGAAAAACTCCCAAAAGCTAGTTTCTAGGTAACAAAAGTAATGATCTTCTCAAGACAATCTCTATCTTTCAAAACTATACTGCTTGGCGGTACCTACATGACTATGCAGTCACGGACATAGCTATATGGTTATCCAACTGACTGGATGACTGACATTTTTTGGTAGATGTTGGATGTCTGACGTTACCCACTGTAGCCAGGCTGTCATTATTATGTTGGTAGTTTATAATAGTTTGCACCCACATGATAAGTGCTATGGAATTTGGTGAAATCCTGTAATTGCAGGTAAAAGAGGAGTACAATCGACTAGATTCCTAAAGAAATTCTGCAAGAAGGGGAACAAAACACAGATAAATGGTTTAAACCTTTGTTTTTATTCTGGATCTTTATTGCGGGTTACCTTAAACTGACCAAAAAGATTGTTTAAACCTTTGTTTTTATTCTGGATCTTTATTGTGGGTTACCTTAAACTGACCAAAAAGAAACAAGATGCAACAGTCTGCCAGTAATTTTGTTTAATCATAAAAAATTAATAATCATAATGAAGTAATACTAGGATAGCCTATTTCTGAACACATCCAAACAATACCAACCTCCTATGTTGATGACAAGTCTTGGTGGTCAAGGTCATTATTTTAAACATTGCAGATCTCTCAAAATAAGTTGAACAGTTGGTATTCTATCAAGGACATGGTGATATTATGTTTGTTAGGTATCAAAACCTGGTTTTCTTCTATACCATGTATCTTTCCTGATAGGAAGCTGTCTTTGGCCTTAAGAGGTTCATTTCTCGACACACATGCAGACAAACACCAAAGATTTCTCAATTGTATAATTCTTGAACTTCACATTACCCGTCAGCTCTATTGTCACACTCATGGCACTCAAAGTTACTAGCTTTAATATGATAATTTGGATAATTTGATCATTTTTTGAATGCGTTCTCTTGAAATTCAGGTGGTAAATGGCTTCTTTTGGGCAGGAAATCCGGTCCAGTCTCTTGACCACAGGCCTGAACATTCAACTGCTTTAGGCGTGAGTTGTATTTTGTTCCACTTAATCATCTCATCTGCATGACAACCTTGACTATTTCACTATAAATAGCCATTAGGATATTTCTTTTGATTGAGCTCTTCTTTTGCAGCTCGTTCCACTTGGGACTGGTTCAGATTTTGCGAGGACATTTGGCTGGTCAGCTTTCCTTCCATATCTGCCTTATCTATGACAGATGTCTATTGGTTTTTTGCTGTTATTAACTGTTGACAATTCCTGTGTCCTTTGTTTCATCAGGAAAAATGATCCGTATGAAGCGGTAGAAAGGATTGTGAGAGGTTCCTTCACTTATGCTACTTCCTTTAGGTTTAATGTTTGATTGTATAATTTTCTATAGGCACCATACTCTTATTCTTTAATGAAATGGTTTTTTTCTTGTTTTATGTATATATGCAATTACCAAAGATAAAACTTGACTTTATCAAAGCCATAGACATTACTTAGCAGAATTTATCCCCATACACACACAGTCAACATAGATTTCAAGGTCACTTGGTGAAAAGAGAATTAGGATTTCAAAAAGAAAAAGACAACCTCTAGCAGGTACTTTCTTTCTTTGCTCACTAGTAGCAACCAAACAATTCATGTTGTTAAGGTTTATCGGTCAGACATTTACTTGTATGTGTTAGAAGAATGGGCCGTGGATGTACCTTGGCTATTGCACATGGCCCCCATAATAAAACATACATACTCTTTGATTATCTTCTGCCATAACTTTTATATTTTTTTTAAAAATATTAGTTATTAATCTGAAGTTATCCAAGAGAGCTGGGACATATATGTTTGATTTAACTTGTTAATGCTTCTTGAGTTCCATTATGGGGCCTTGAGTCTTTACATGGTATCGAACACTATAAGCCCAATTGTGTTAACCATCCTTCACTTGCACATATCTGCACATGAGAATATGGCTGGCAAAATATGACCCGACCCATGTTCGACCTGCCATAAGTAGGTTTTGGTTTGGGCTTAATGGGTTCGGATGATAAACAGGTCGATCCATTTAACCTATTTAATATTTAGGTTGGATTTGGATTTCAGAAATCTGATTCATTTAATCAGTTTAATATTCAGATTGGATTGAATCAGATAACTCATTTAAGTCATTTAAGATCTGTTTAATCTAGTATTCACCAAATTGTCCCGAACTGGATGGTTCCGAATGTTCTATATTGTACTGGCCGCAAATTGGGATGGTTTAGTCTTCCGAATTGGAGCATCGGACGAGGGAGAGGGAAAGAAAGGAAGAGAGAGAGAGAGGAGAGGGGAGGAAAAGAAGAGACGGTGCCATTGGAGGGCTAGCGGTGGCCCGTCGAGGCTGGCGAAGGGCCGTGGAGGCCTCCGCGGCTTCGTGTCGCTCGATGGGACGTTTAATCGAGAGAGATAGAGAGAAAAGGGGAGCGAAGGTACTGGAGAGAGGTGCAGTCGGCAGAGAAACCACCGGATGGCGGAAAAGGTGCGGAGGGAGCTGCGACTGCGGAATAAGCACGACTGCCATTGTGTTTTTTTTTTTTAAAACAACGATGAACAGCGAAGCTGATAATGAATTTGTTAGCTTCACTTAAGCCATTGCTGGCTTCACTATGGTTGGGATTTTTTTAAAAAAATCCTATGAAATGGGGGCAATTGCTCATGTTTCATTCCTGCAGAGTTGCAGGCCATGATTTCGCTGTTCGACGACCACGACGGTCAACCGGAGGTCTTCTAGCACCCTCTCCACCAGCATTCCCTTCGTTTCTTTCCCTCTCCACCTCTCTCTCTCTCTCTCTCTCTCTCTCTCTCTCTCTCTCTCTCTTTCAATTGCGATTTGGTGGAGGCAGAGGTCTTGGTGGCCCTCTGAGCGCACCTGTGGCCACTACCGGCATCTCCTCCGGCCACCCTTTTCCTCCCCTCCCCCTCCCCTCTCTCTTTTCCTCCCCGGTTTCTTTCTTCGTTTCTGTGTCGATTTCCGTCGGTCCAGTTTGATACAGATTTATACCGACTCATACCACTGGTCAACCGGCATGGGTCCCATTACTAGTTTTGCGAATCTTGGTTTAAGCTATTTAAAACTTAATCTATTTTTGTCCTATTTAGCCCGCTCCATTTAACTGGTTAGAAACCCAGTTAATCTATCTAACCTTACTTGACCTATTTAATAAAGAAGTTATGCAGGTTTGATTGGGTTATCTATTTAATAAATAAGTCGGGTTTAGATCTGAATTTTGACGATTTTTTGATTCGACCTGACCCATGTCTGACCCAAACCGACCCGATTGCCACCCTCATGTGAGAATCATCAAAAGGTTTATTGTGGCATCTAAGATTCACTATTTTATTTAGTTCCCTTTTATTTTTGATCAATTTTAACCACTTAACAATTAAGGTTTGGAGCAGGCATACATAGTACCTAACTAATTTTGTCATCTAAGTTGCATACATTCAAGTTAATTTTTATATGAACTAATATTACACGAACATATTTATATATTAACAACAAATATGAGTTCAAAGTTCATAACAAAAGCTATAAGATGACATATAGCGGTGAGTTCATGAGTGGAGCCTGAACACTGGACACTCAAAAAATAAGGGTTGCTTGGCTTGGCTTTGTCAAAGTAAAGATGGCAGTTGGAGGGTTTTTTTTGGGGTACCTGTCCCATCCCAAACCCTACTAGGACACGTTTAGCATACCCTATAGGGTTTTGGGATTTAAAATTTAAACCCATTTGGGTAATATATACATACATACATATATATATATACATACATACATATATATATATATATATATATGTATGTATGTATATATGTATATATATATATATATGTATGTATATATGTATATATATATATAATATAATAGGAGGATAAGAGGATTTGAACTCCAAATCCATTGATTGCCTTAACCACTACCTTAACCAATAAGGCACAATTCGGTTTCATTTATAAGTTGATTGATATTATATTTATACCCTTTAAACTCTTCTCTATAAATACCAACACAAAACCCTGGCCATCATTTAAGCTTCCCTATTTGGCCGCCGCTCCAAGCCTCATGCCCGATTGAGATTCCTGAGGATGGAAAATACAGAGGAAAAATCAGGGGAAAGCATAGGAAAATTCAATGAAAACAAAGGGAAGATGGAAAAAATTAGAAGGTAAGAATATAAGACCTTTTCCCACATAGATTGATCATTTCTTTTTCTTTTTGCTTCTTTTTCTTTTCATTTCATTCTTGTTTTTGGGGATTGTGGGAAGGAGAGCACCTAAGGGAGATTAGAGGGGTTTCTTAGGTTCCAGTTGGGGTTTTTTTCTCAAGCATATGGCATTTTGTGCAAGTTGTGGCAGTGTTAGTTGGTCCCTTGTGTTTTTGAGAGCTTAGTCTTGGTAGAAGCATAATATTTTCTAGGGTTTGGTGATTTTTTATTGAGAGGATTCTTCTTTGGCTACAAAATTTTCAATTTATGGAATTTTGTTCTCATAATAATATGAGCATGAATAAGGGCTGGTCGGGCGGGTTCGGGACCTGGCAGGTATATGAATATTAAATGGGACGGGTTGAGGATTTTTGGTTAATTTGGTAATTGGGTTTGTGACGGGTTCGGATGGTAAGATTTTAAATGGGTTCGGATGTAAGTAGGGAAAATTTTGCAGGTACCCTACCCATGACCATCCCTTGGTTAAAGCCTTGGCATGTAGATGATATCGGCCAAGCTCAAAAAGCTTCTATTGAGCTTGGGTCGAGCTTGAGCCAAGTCTGAACATGATTCATATATATCAAGCCAAGCCTGAGCATCCTAAAACAAGGCTTAGCTCCGGCACGGCTTGCTTGCACCTGTAATATGCATTAATAATGGCACAATATATTGTTTATATGCCATACATTAGGATATTAAACATTTAAAAATTAAAAATCACCAGGCTCCAATATTCTGTAACAATAGAGTCAATGTTGTATATCAAATTTGGTGCAGTAGACTGTAACAAGCTGAACTTGAGTTTCTTTCCATCTTGCATGCTTACAGCAGACACCAATTATGCAGGATTTAAATCAAAACTAGATGTTGGCGTTATCACTGGACAAAATGGAGAACAGCATTTCTTCATTAATGTTGCTGACATTCACTTGTAAGAACATAAGGTTAATTCACCAAGTATTTGATTAGATAAATTTGCTGATAAAAAGAAAATCATTATATTTATTGGGCTTCTCTGCAGGAGTGCAAAAGCAGGTTATTATGCTTCCAAGTTTAAAATATTTGGAAAACTGTGTTATGTTTTTGGGGCTTTGAGAGCATTCATTGGACACACTAACCGGAACCTCAAAGTCAAGGTCAGTATTATCCTGAAATAGCTTGCCAAAATCATTGTGCTATTTGTGCATGATGACTTGCTATCTGCATGGATCAGCAATTTTACAGACTACCACGTGCTATACTATAGGTAAATGGAGGAGAGTGGGAAGTATTTCATAAAGTCACCGCTCTTTGCATAGGAAATGCCAAATTCTTTGGTGGTGGCATGAAGATAACACCAACAGCTGATCCTTCCAGCGGAAGCTTAGAGGTACTTGAATTTTGCCATGGTGTCTTGTTCATCTTGACTTGATTATGAGACATTCATACTATAGTTTAAGTGGATTAATGTTGCATGTCTTAGGTGGTGATTCTTCAAGACTTTAAATGGTATGATTTTGTTCTTAAACTGCATAAATTGTACAAGGGAACACATTTATCAGAGAGAAATGTTTCTTCAAGAAGGTAAGTTTTTGACATGAACTCTTGTTTGTATGGCATGATTTGCAGCGAAGTAGTTTTTCTTTTCTTGATAATATTTCTTCTGAGCCTTTATTTGCTGCTATGGTTTGCAATCACATCTATATTTCTGTAGTTCCCAACTTCAGCTTGTCTTTTATCACCTTGACAACATTGACATGTTTTGATCTCAGCGTTCACAAGAATATGAGAGAGAGTTCTTTCTGTTGAAATGCACCTACGGCAACCTATGCATGGGAATGTAGTTTATTCTCATTAGATTTTTTTTTTCTTTGGTAACTCCTGTAAAATAATGAGTATACATAAAATTCTCTTGATTCAAAAAGATATTCTTCATTTCCAGTGATTTATCAACTTTGACAAATATTGGTTTCTTCTAAATAGCGTTGTGAGATCTTTTTTTTTTTTTCTGCTAAATAATGACAAATAATATTTGTTTCTTTTATTTATTTCTACTGACAAATATTGACTTGCTAGTTATATGGGCCTTATATGGTATGCTTCTTCTGTTTTTCAGTGTTGAGAGGAAACATGGGGCAGAAAACATGTTTGGTATTTATTTTTATTATCAGTGGCATGAAATGAAGTTTGATGAAATGAAGATCTATGCTTGTTGCACCTATGATTATATGTTACATGGCCAAAATTTCAGGAAGTATAACATCAAAGGTGGCCCTAGATAGGAACACTTGGTGAATGAGAATCCATGAAGTAGACCCCAAATAATTAGGAAAAGGCTAGATGATCATGATTGTAATTATGATATAACAGTGATGTAATTGAACATAATGCTTTGCTCTAAAACTGTTAGACCAATTGGATTCTAATATCATATGGTGAATTTAGTCAAAATGGTGATGTTGGACTACTGATTAAAAAAAACCATGAAGCTATATTTAAAGGGCGTGTACATCAGATGATCTTAGAGTACCATAGACAAGGGGTGAAGTGGTTTCCTCTTAGACAAGGGATAAAAAGTTTGTTATCTTTCCTTCTTTTTTTCAATAGTTGGACAAACGTATCCTGTGATTCAAATAACTATAATTGGATGTAGTTATGATGGATCATGTATATTCAGGTAATTTTTTTCAATTGTTTTGATGTTTTTGCTTATGGAGGGAGGGAGGGATGGTAGAATGCATTTCCTAAGATTCAAAAAACTATAGTCTGGCCATGATGCTTTATTTATACTGATATAGTTTCTTCACATTTTGCTCAGCAGCTTTTGCTTATGTGCTTCAATTTGATTTATCTATTTCTACTTAATGCTACATTTGGGTGCGTTTGAATTAGAAGACTCATCCAAAACTTCAACCTGATAGTACATCCATCTGATGCCATTGTGGGTGCAGTGTGAAGTCCATTGAAGTTGCTGAGGAAATGCGCAGAGGTGACATCTATGTTCAGTCTGATGGGGAACATTTAGGATTTCTTCCAACAAAATGTTCAATATTACCTGCTGCAATCAATTTTTTCAGCTAATAGAACCATCTGTTGCAGTTTCAGCTTATGCCAAATTGACGGACGTTTAAAATTCATATGCTTTGAAATAGCTATGATGTTTTGATACGGATATCATATTTGTTACAGAATTACCAAACCTATGCACATCTGTTGAATGTTTCTCCGGTGGTTGGACTGTTTGGCAAGGTCAGAACAAAGGCAAGCACTCAATATGGAGGTACCATGTAATTATAAGCTCATTAATAGCATTCTGGCACATTGAATGGTGAACATTTTGTAATGCAAATTCTTGCTTACATTGAGAGTCTAGGTGCTTGCATGCATTTAGGAGATTAACCGTCAACCGAATTTGATGATCTTTTCCAATTGTAAATTGGAAATTTACAGATTGCAAAGGATGCATGTCTTTTCTTGTGAAGTTGCTTATTGTAAATCACATTTTACAGTTTATGGAACTTTTCCAATTCCTAAAGGCTTTTTTTTTTTTTTTCTTTTTCTTTTGGTGGATAACTCCAAAAGGCTTTTGCCCTTGACAAATATTTGTAGTTTTCATCTTACCTTTTATTTATCTCTGTCATATTAGCTGGTCTCAAGATATTTAGATATTCAAAAACCCTTAAGCTAAGAAAAGAACCTCATTGACAATAGCTTTCACCTTCTAAATATTCGGGCATATACCAAAAAGAAAATATTAGGCAATACGCTTACCAGCTAATCACCAGCTTTTGATCTCCGTTTATGCAGTTATTTGGATCACCCGAAGTTTTTATCTTGAAAGGCACTCTTTCTAATTGTTCAATATTCTCGGGCAATGATACCATCATATTTAAAGAACATTTGGAGGATCTTTGCCACTTCAAACTTGTGACTTACCTGCCGACTAGTGGTGAGGAAAAAATTGATTGTTGCATGTTAACAGGGGAGAAGATTGCTGAATAAAAATTTTCACTTGGAAGCTGATGTCGCTTAGAAAGATCTCTCATCAATTGTTACAGCTTCTTTGAATTGTCGTTACAGTTGCTTTGGGCACGTTCAGAGCCATATCGATGGCCCTAAGTTACGTTTACGCTGGCATGTCAGGTTTCTTGCTTCTGTAAAATCCACTTTGAAATCCTATAATGTTTAATACTTCATTTGAGTGGGACGAGAGACCGGAGTACAAATGGAATTTGGGGAGTTAAACAGTATGATGCTGTGATTACAACTTTAGTTAGATATCTGGGCTTTATCTTCTTGCACTGCAATTCAAGGGGAAAATGAACCCCCTCCCAGGTATGGGATATAGCCCAAGAGATGGGCGCTCAGCTGGAAACTAAGAAATTAGCCTTCCCAGGGGCACATCTGATAAAAATGGACTGAAAACAACAATTTTACCAAGCGGACGAGCATGTTGACAATGCAAAATGGCTAGATCTTTATATAGGTTTATTTTCCCGCAGAGATCTTTTGTAAACCAAAAATACCAGACGAAGCGGTATGTGATAGAAATGTCATACCAGAGAATTCATATTTAAAATTGCCGGAAGGCTATTCCAAATAGTTTCTCATCTGGGATATTAATGTCCCGGTAGAATGTCAGAATCTTCTCTCCTTTGGTGGCTCTAAACAAAAATTCTTTTCTTGCACGAGCCCCTTTTGCTCGACGTCTCTGCTATCGATAGTAAGCAAATCTCATAGCAGTCGGCATATCTCGCAGAAAGGCATTATATCAACTTCATATTTCTGAGCGTCTACTTAACTGATGCTTTGCGTACCTTACCTAGCTGGTCTCCTGCTGACGCTTTACCGACCGGGGGAAACTTTCTGCTCCAAGTATATGGTCAAGAAACTTTCTGCTCCGACTTGAAAAGACATTCTTGATCACAGTTCTGTATTTATAGCAAACACTATTTGAGTGGTTTAGCAGGCCCTTGATGGTTGAAGACTTGAAGGTCTTCTCCGTTTTTCCCATGCCCAGCGGCTTGGTCTGAATAATTGCGTCAGTAAGTGCCATTTTAGGAACATTCCAATCCTCCAAGTTTCATTGAGAGTTTTGACAGAGCAAACAAATATAATTGCCTGCATGCTGTCCCTGATTGAGCATCAAAATAGTACTCTCTGTACGCAGTGGCTGGAGGAAGAAAAAGAAATCATCAAATGTTTCTAGAACAATTAATATCTGAAAACAAGAATTAGAAGAACAGCTAAATTGATTTGTATTGAGAAAACACACTGCACAAGCAAGATTGTCATAAGACGGTTGGTAAGAAGAAAATAGTATAATGCATCACCATACTCTATGGTAGAATGTTGAATACCGGAATGTTTGGGCCACAAATAATGTAAAACGAGAGAGACAAAATGGAAGCAGATCGGTCAGAAAGGATTGTCAGTATCTGCCCTTATCTTACATGTGCGATGCACATGCTTAGATACCAGTCTATCAGTACGCCATAGAACATAGCGTGGAAATGGTCTGCTGACCCGTAGAAACAAACCTGCTATGCTATCGCTAGAAAACACCCGTGGTATTATGAACGAATAGTATGCTTATTATATTGTCAAGTTCTATCGCAATGTTAGAGAATATTTGGTGGTTAAGGACTCAACCTATGGTATGGGACATGGATAATCTGTTGTCCATTTGCATCCCTTCATTCCTTCTGTGACAGTGTACACTTTAGGGTCTGTAAGTGGGTTCTATATTGGTTAAAAACAAGGCCCCCCAGTGTGGAATATGTCATATAATATGACTCCTGTATTTGGCGGATGTCTAATGAGAGATACTGCATGGACTGTTGCTTAGTTTCTATTGTAGCATGCATGCATGCTAGTTTGAGGATGTGAAAATATTTCGAGGCATTCTTACCTGAATATATTGATAAAATTGCTGAAACTCCAACTCTCAACCATTCCAAGTACAAATAAAGATAATTTTAGGTTTCTAAACATTTCTAGTTAAGTGTGCTGCTTTTTCCTTGCATCCCTTTTACTATTTTAGATAAAAGCATGGTTTTTCAAAATAAGGCACCATTGAATGGTCAAACCTATAGTCTTTCCAACATATGCATGTTTATTTTTATACGTTTACCTAGCACACAAGTCTTATTCTCTTCTATATAATATAACAGAAAACCAAGTCTTTTAAAGAAAAAGTAACATTGACCGGTCAACATAGAACTGGTTCCCATATTTATATATTTAATTACCTATGTATCTGATCATTTCTGTGCATGGTAAATATTATTTCCATGTTAGATTTGGTTAGATGTCTAAAGTGTTGCATACCAAAGCACATGGTAACACCTGGAACCCATTGCGTGTCGGAGTGACACTGCTCTAAATATACGTCAATATTAATTCGAGAATCCGTGGAATATCCATCAGCAGGACCAAAATGGCATTTTCATCATAGTAACTTTGTCAAATTTGTCTCACTATAGGATTCATCAAGTTCTAAAGACCATTCAAAGGTTGGCAACATAAAAGACTGTAAACAGCTTTTGAGTAGATTCAAAGGAGAATTCAATGGCGGCGGGTCATCAAATTTGAATTGACTTTACACTAACTAGTAAATAAAAGTCAAAAATGATCCTTGAAGTTTCCTCAGACATGAACCCTAAGGATTTGGTACTAGCTGTTTACGTTATCTCTCAACTTCATTTTTGTTTTCTGATGAGTCTATGGTCAATTACCATTGCATCCCACCCACTCCTCTCTTTGTGGGCTCTGGCCATTGATCCTCTTGTTCCAACGAGAAAGTCTTTGCCCTGTTAACACTTGTCCTGTATCTCATTTAGATTCAATTAAATAAAAACCAACGACAGAATTAGTAATCACTCTTTCCATTTACTCATTGTAGCTCTGCGACCAAATTTTCCATAACGAAAATCTAGAACTTCCCAATGTCCAAAAAGTCGACAAAATCGTTTCTTTTATTCATTCTTTCTTTTTTCTTTTTTTTTTTTTTTAAAAAAAAAAAAAAAAAGACAAAGTGAAGTCTAACAAATCAGAATTGCTCTTCAATAAATCGCTGAACTGAAAATTTAACATCGCAAGTTAAAGTCGAGAATATGATGGATGCCCAAATTCTTCCAAACCTGTGGTGAAGTCGGAGAGCTGGAAGCCTTCCTTGATGGCCTCCACCGCTTCGACGCGAGTCTCGACCCTAATCCATCCCCATCTCCGGCAAGCTCTTCCACTGGGGCCGGTGGAGGAGCTCCGAGCCGTACCACGCCCGCCTGAGCGCCGCGTTCTCTGCGTGGGAACCTTCGTCGCTCACCGGAGAGCTGCGCTTCTTACTCTATCGCCGGAAATAGCGGGCTACAGGAAGAGGCGGCCGCCGGGAGGCGCCGTAACGGTGGCGGGGATTGAGGTGGGGAGGCAAAGAGCCGTCGCCATCGTTGAGAGATCGGGAATGAGGATGTTTAAGCTCACCGAAGATGAGGGTAAATTAAATGAGTTACCGAAATCAAACGGGAAGGAATAGAGTGGCTTCTTGCGAACTTTGGATGTGGGAGAGGCCCCGGTTACATGAGTATTGGAACTGAGCTCACGGCATTGGACGGCCAACGGTTCAGAGGACGTCCAAACTCCGGCCAAAATTGCATGGGAGAGCAAAGTTGACGAGGGAATGCTCAATTGAAACCATACATAAGGTTGAATTTTTTTTCAAATTGATAATTTCAATGATCCATCTTCAAAAAAAAAATGACTTTCGGTCACCCTTTCAAAGTCCCTTTCTTTTTTCCCCTAAAGTTGTTGATTGCATGAGATATCTGGATAAAAAATTATTTAGTTATTAATTTTAGAAAATAAGATCAATTGCTCTTTCTTGCATCTAATTACATACAGATAATACGAACAATATACACACACAGTGGCGGAGGGTAAGAGAGACCGGGGCGCACTGCCCCCTAAAAAAAGTTTTAAAATATATATACAAATGATGGCCGGTGGTGGTAGAGAATGAGAGATCAGGAGGCTAGTGGCACTCCAAAAAATTATAAAATATATATATAATTATTTATTTTTATTATTTTAGTTATATATTTAAGAATAAAAAATAATATAATTAATGCATCTTACCGTTGGCCCGTTGTTCATCTTTGGACTCCGAGGAAAATGAAAAATATAAAAATCGCAGACATACGGATCTCTCATAATCTCATTAAATTTCTGCTAAAGTGCTGCGACCTTTCATCTGTCCTCTCCGTTGTCTCCTCTTCTGACTCTTACTCTGCTGCTTCATTTCTAAAACCAACACAAGCTTTCTTTCACTCAAAAAAAAAATACTGCAAGCAGCAAGTCGGCAAGCACAATATTAGGCGCAACTTCATCTTTCCGAGCAAGCTACAACGCTAACGCATCTTCATCTCTTCGGGCTTTTTGTGTTTGCAGTATTTTCTTCGACAATTTCGATCCAACAATTTTAGATTCTTAGAAAATTTTAAAAATTAAAAATTCATAGATCACAGCAAGGTATTGAACTGTTACTTTTTTTTGGATAAAAGTTAATGTAGCTTTGAAAACCCAAAGCAACGAAGAAAAAGTTATTGATGACTATCACTTACATTTTCTTTGAAACATTGTAATTTTTTTTAGTTTTTAAATTTGTAAATTTATTCTAGGTATTGTAAGTTTCATGGGAAAACAAAAAAAAAATTGATTCTTTTTTTAAAAAAAAGATGTTCAATTGAATGAAAATGATAGATTATTAAATTTTAGTATTGAAATTTCAAAATATGAAGGACGTCCTTTCAAATCTCTTAGAATTGAATATAATCATGATAAGTCTTTTAAAAAATTTGACATTGCTTGTTTAAAATGTGATTCTGGATTACGTCCACAAATGTGGGAATATCCAATAAATCAATGTGATGAAATTAGATGAGCTTATCTTAGAGATGGACTATATCAACCTCGACTACCCAATTATCCATTATCTGAAAAGCAACACTACCGTAGTTTTCAAGCTTCTTGGTTTACACAATTTTCCTCTTGGCTTGAATATTCTCCTAGTAAAGATGCTGCATTTTGTCTTCCTTATTATCTTTTTAACACAAAACCTAGTGGATGATCTGGTTGGGACGTATTTATAGCTAAAGATTTTAAAAATTAAAAAAAAAAATAAATAATGGAAAAAGATGTGCTTTTCTTAATCACATTGGAGAGGATCCTTGCTCACTGCATAATAATGCTCTAAAATCTTGTACCAATTTAATGATTCAATTTAGACATATAGATAAAGTTATGCATGCTCAGTGTTCTGAACAAATTCAAAATAATAGATTGCGAGTCAAAACTTCTATTGATGTTGTTCGTTGGCTTGCATTTCAAGGTTGTGCTTTTAGAGGTCATGACAAGACTATTAGCTTAAAAAATTGAGAAAATTTTCTTGAGATGATTAGTCTTTTAGCTTCATACAATGATAAAGTTGCAAATGTTGTTTTAGAAAATGCACTTGTTGTAGCTAAATATACTTCACATGAGATTCAAAAAGAAATTTTATATGTTTTTACAAAAAAAATACATAATAAAATTCATGAGGATATTGGAGATTCTAAATTTTGTATTATTGTTGATGAGGCACGAGATGAGTCTAAAAAAGAGCAAATAGCTTTAATTTTAAGATTTGTTGATAATGATGGCTTGATAAGAGAATATTTTTTTGATATTGCTCATGTCACTGACACATCTGCATTGACTCTTAAAAATAAAATATCTTCTATTCTTTTTCATCATGGTCTTGATATTCAAAACATACGTGGTCAAGGATATGATGGAGTTAGTAACATGCATGGTGAATGGAAAGGATTACAAGCTTTATTTCTTAATGATTGTCCTTATATATATTATGTACATTGTTTTGCTCATAGACTATAGTTAGCTTTGGTTGCAGCATCTAGAGAGGTAATTTTTGTCCATGAGTTTTTTTCACATTTAACTTTTATTATCAATATTATTGGCTCTTCATGTAAGCGATATGATGAATTATAAGCTTCTCAAATAGCTGAAATGGCACATATGTTGGCAATTAATGAACTTGAAATTGGAAGAGGTGCTAATCAAATTGGCACTTTAAAATGAGCTTATGATACTCGTTGGGATCTTATTTTTATTCTATCTGTAGTTTTATAAATATGTTTGGTGCAACTTGTTCTATACTTGAAATTTTAAAGCAAGATGGATCTACTTATTCTCAATGGGGGGGTGCTAATGCAGCTCTTAAAATGATTACATCTTTTGAATTTAATTTTATTTTACATATGATGAAAGAAATTATGGGTATTACCGATATCCTTTGTCATGCTTTACAACAAAAATCTCAAGATATTTTGAATGCTATGCATTTAGTTTCAAGTACAAAAGTCCTCATTCAAAAACTTAGAGAAGATGGTTGGAATAATTTTTTGATAGTGTTATATTATTTTCTAAGAAATATGATATTGATATTCCTAATTTAGATGCACAATATATTGAAGGTAGAGGTCGTCGCCAACGAGATCATACCACTATAGAGCACCATTATCATTTTGATATATTTAATGCTACTATTGATTTTCAATTGCATGAATTAAACAATAGATTTAATGAGCAGACTATTGAGCTTTTGACTCTCAGCTTTGCTTTGGATCCAAGGGATGGTTATAAATTCTTTAATATTGATGATATTTGCAATCTTGCAGAAAAATATTATCCTCTTGATTTTACTGATCAAGAAAAATAAGTTTGAGATTTCAATTAAAATATTTTGATTTTGAGAAAGTAAATCATCCACAGCTTCAAAATTTATTGTATCTTTCAGAGTTATATCAAAGATTAGCAGAAACAAAAAAATTGAAGTCTTTTTATCTTATTGATAGATTAGTTCATCTTATTTTAACTCTTTCAGTGTCTATAGCAATAAGTAAAAGAGCATTTTCGGCTATGAAGATTATTAAAACAAGGCTTCACAATAAAATGGGAGATGAATTTCTTACAAATAACTTAGTTATTTATATAGGAAAAGAAATTGCTGAAATCTTTAGCCCAGATTCAATATTTGATGACTTTGTGGATCTATAAGAATGTCGCATGCAATTTAGGTAAAGAAATTTTTTTAAAATTTTTTATCTATTTAGAGACTAAAATAAAACTTTTATTTGTTACAGATAGCATGAGCATCAATGTGCATGGAAGAGATCATTGATATTTTTACACAATCAAAATTATTTTGTAGATGATATAAGATATTTTTTTTTACTTATCTTTATTTATATATAAAATTAAATATTTATCAATATTTTTGAGTGTATATATATTATTATTTATTATAAAATATTTTTTAAAAAATTATCAATATATTATTATTTTGTCCCCCCACCAATATTTGACACACACAATATAATTTTTGGAATAATCATCAACATATGATAATTACGTCCAAGAACAACTACCAAGGTGCATATTACATACATATGGAAGCTAAATAGATGTGAGTTTCTAAGGTTAGCCGTAGGATACAAATGAAAGTAAAATATCTATTTCCTACTTATTCTCTAAATTTTTTGAGTTGGAAACATTGTGTAGGTTTGATGCAAAGATTTTTTATGAAGATGGAAACGGAAAAGGATAATGTCTATTAGGGACCCCATCAACTTGAACCAGTGGGTGCTACTCAATTATAGGGATGAAAAGAGAAGAAGATAATATTATATATGTGGACACCCTGCTGCAATTTTTGCTTGGCCCATGCTAGTATATAATGGGTTCGGATCATATAATGGATTTAGGTCGGATCGAGTCATTGAGTATAAAATTCATATAAATTCAAAAATTTAAGTGGATTGGATCAGATCGGATCAAAATTTAGTAAATCTAGATTCTATCTGAAAAATAGAATAGATCTAATTTTAGAACTCAATCTAGATCGATGGATCCTTTTAAATGGTTAGAATCGGATTTCTACGGGTAGGGTCGAGTCAGGTCATGCATCAATCCGACCCATTTGCAGCCTTACACACACAAACACACATATATATTGAATATTCAATTTATATATTTTATATATTAAATATATTTTATTTTAAATTATTATTTATCTTTCTTAGCTTTATCCATAAAAAAACTAATACAAAAAATCCCTCAACATGTATCTTTTTAAAAAAATCTTAAAATATTAATGGTGGAAGTTTTAATTTGGTGGATATTAAAATTGTTGCTCTATTTTATCAAATTCCTATCCAAGTGGATGGAAAATTATTCACCATTTTGATTTATTGGCTTGGAATTTGAGAAGTTATGTTTCGATTGCCAAGTCTTAGTCCATCGTACAAAATCCATTCTTTCAGTTCCAGATTAATTGTATCTCTCTTTTTAGCATTGTTTCTGTCAATTGGTTTAAATTTGAAGCATTGCACCCTTTCTACCATGGTATGTTTCAATAATAGTTCAGAAAAAGAAAAAAACCCGTGTTCTACGCTAAGTACATAATATCCGTCAATACAGCAAGAATTGTTATTAGCTGTATACCTTTCTAACAATTGGTCAATGTTTTTCAGCAGCGAACGTGGGGCATGTGCAGCTAAAATTGTCAGCAAGTTGAAATGTCTACACATCTAATTTGAGGGACACTTGGAGTCGCCGTGACAACGTCTCATAAAATAGTGTAAACCGGGCGAACCCCTGAACCGGCGAGAGAAATATCCGACTTCGAACCTTGTCGAATCTAGCTTCCGTGGTCCCTCACGCCATGTCCTCGAAGTATTTCTTGCCTCCACAAACCACTATTAAAATATACTACCGTTACTACTTTTCTCTCCCTCCTCCCTCTCAGGCTGTTACTGCTCGACCATGGCTTCCTCTTCCGTCTTCTTGGCCTCCCCAATCCCCTCCAAACCCGCCCAAAGACGACCCCTCTCTCTTCCCTCTACCACCTCCGTTCCCAGTTCCATCTCGGCCTTTCCTCGATCCCTCCGGCGTCTGCCGCCGAACTCCCGGCTGCTGAGCGCCGTCGCCGCCGTCCAGGTGGAGCAGCAGGACTCTGTGAAACCCACGGCTCAGCCCTCCTCTCCTCCTCCTGCTCTCCCTTTCCGGGTAGGGCATGGATTCGATCTCCACCGCCTCGAGCCATGTCTCCCTCTGATAATTGGTGGCATCAATATCCCCCACGACCGGGGGTGCGAGGCCCACTCCGATGGTAATTAGCACAAATTATTGGTTTCAATTGGGATGGGATTCGTTTGAAATTTCTAGATTGGTTTTGTTTATGGTTTATTATTATTATTATTATTATTATTATTGATTGCTTCTGTTGCAGGGGATGTGCTGCTTCACTGTGTGGTGGACGCAATTTTGGGGGCGTTGGGGCTTCCCGATATAGGCCAGATCTTTCCTGACTCGGACCCGAAGTGGAGGGGTGCGGCTTCTTCTGTCTTCGTGAGAGAAGCTGTGAGTTTCCATTCGTTCTATTGATTTTACCATAGAATTTTGTTGCAATCTTGATGTGATGATTGTGTGCTAGAGCTGTGGCTTGCTTCTAGTACTGCATGTGGAATGCGTTGTCCTAAATCTGAATTGAATTTGTCTGTTAATGATCAGATAAGGGCCCATGACGCATTGTGCAACCTGCAGCAACGAACCGTGGTTTTTCCATTTATGTGTTTTGTATTGGATCGTCAGTTCTTCTACATTTCAAAGGCATGATTCATTGTACTCCAGTACTGGGTACCAAGATGCTTCAAGGTGTCCAGTGCTTCAACCTATATGAAATGTTTACATAGAAGAACTTACTGTTTCATGCAGAAATGCTTGCATGCATACATGTGTGCACAGATAGAGGCATACACGTTCATACACACACACAAGCAAGACACATGTAAATATGCCGATGCCAATTTGATCAATCAGCAGCGCCAAATATTGAATATGTTTTACTAGCATTATTTTGGTGTATTTTGCTCTGACTTGTTGGAGTCTCAATGCTTGCATTGCAGTGCATTTAGCAGAACATTCCGAAACTCCATGCCAATTGTGACACTTTTTGAATGAGATGAGAAGAACACTTCCTTTCAGAATGCCCATGGAGTGCTGTTCATGGGACTTCAGTTACTTATAACTGATTGCCATGGAACATTGGCCTGCACATCCAGTTTGAGAGGGTAGCTTCCTTATGGTGGCTCTATAGCTGTCATGGATTAGATTATGATTCAACAGCCTAATAAATTGCAAAATGGTAGCCCCAGGTCAATAGCACTCTTTCTAGTACCTATATGAGAATGAGTTTGTGCAATAAGAATCTAATGGGTCATCTGTCAATAGAGCAGCTTATTTAGTTAATATATATTGTAACTAAAACTACATTAAATTTATAGTTACCTAGCTAGATAGAAGTTAAGAGTTGTAAGATCATGTAGTGAACTTGACCCATGTAAATTTATATGTTTAGCTAAAGTTAATTGATACAAGATTCATACGATAAATTCTACTTCAAGATGAGAGGTCTCTCACATAGCCAACATTTCTATGTTTATGGGAAGATTTATAGTATCCCAATGATGGTATAATTTTAATATAGCAATTACATGTAATACCATCACAATGGATGTTATTGGCATAGGAAAAAATGAATAAGAAAATGTCAAAGGGAATGTTATTGTTATCTCCTATGGGATATATGTAATGTTAAGATTTATTGCTAAGTTAGAGATTTGTTTAGGGCTGCTTTATGTTAATTTAGGTTGAGCTTAGGCATAATATATTCAAGTTTGTTTTTTAGTAAAAATAGGATAGTAATGTTTTTCATCTTTTAGTGTGAGATGGTGATATTTTTTGTCTTGTAGTGGGTGCAAGAGTATGGTTTTGTTAACAAAAGGAGAGAGTTACATGAAGAGTGGTAGAAAAGTTAAGTAAAAGTGGGAGTCGAACTTATTGTTTTGGCCTTTATTTTTTTTCGAATAAATTTATCTCTATCTCAATTTTTTTCCACTACCATGACTTGATTTAATGGGTGATTATTTGGATCTTTGGCGGGTACATTCAATCTACACCGAATAGCATGTTGTTCTATATGGTATTAGAACCATAAATTTTAAGATTGGTGGTTCATATGTCTGTGGTTCTACATGGTTTCAGAGCCATAGACTTTGAGATTAGTGGTTCACATCTTTGTGGCTCTACATGGTATTAGAGCAAGTTTAGAGTGTGGCCGAGTGGTGTGCAGATTTAATTTGATTTTTTGGAGCACAGTTTTTGGAATACTGAGTTAACTGTTGGTGGTTTATGTGTTCATAGTTTGGCATGTTTTTAGAATTTCTAGTAATTTGCTATGCGGCGGTGCAAGCATGTGGACTTTTATTTGGATAATTTAAGAGGTGAATCATCATGGCTAATGATATTACCATCGCTCTTGTTAAGATCGGTATGCCTGACTCCACGAACATAAACATGGCTGCTTTTGTTACTACCATTTGTTTCAATAACTTGAACAACACTTATTATCCAATTTGGAAGTCTATTGTTAAGTTTTATTTGATAGGACAAGATTTGTGGGATATCTTGGAAGAGTTAGAGACAGCGCCAATAGATACTTTTAATGATGAGGTTGAAAGAAAAAAGTGGAACTTGAAAACTAAGAAGGTGATGTGGATTTTCCAAGCTACAATTAATAAAGAGAATTATCTTCAATTTCGGGATATAAAGGAGCCAAAGAAAGTATGGATATTCTTGCAGGTTGCAGCCATCTACTCAAAATCTAGCAAGGTGAGGCATCTCAAATAGAAGTTGCTTAAAGAGTGGGTTTTGGTTTTGGGCTTTTTCGAAAATCCAAAAGAAGAGCAAAATTGATTTAAAGATGAAGATTTGAAGTAGGGAGAACTTGATCATTCAAAGGCTGGATCAAGTTCGGAAGACTTAGAGCATAGGAAGGTTGATTAGCTCAAGGATCAATCAAGTCAAGAAACAAATTTGGAGCAAGAGGGGTTTGATCAGATGGATGCTATATCAAGTTTAGAAAAGATTATGATTGAAGAATCGATTGATTTTGAAGTTGCTTGTGAGGAGGCAAAGGATGCTATAGTTGATTCAATTATAGAGATCCATGTTGAGGAGTCAAATCATGTAGAAGAGTCTTGTGCTAAAGCTATCCAGTATATGAATATTTATTTTTGGAGATTTAGTTAACCATGAGGATGAAGAGCTGACTAACTTTGAAGTAGTTTCAGAGATCAAGAGACATGAGGATATGCTTGGTTTCAATGATTCATATTGCGCCTTGGTGTTCAATGAGGCTTTTGGTGCGCTTATTAATTTTGAAACTACTTCAAAGTTCAACAACTAGAAGACTCCATGTATAAGGATTTGATTTCATATATAGGAGCTAGCTATATGCAGATTCATGGAGTTGCTCGACTGTAGGCAAGTCAACATAGTCAAAGTTTTATTGCTACTTTCACTTTTGTGCAGGTAATGGCCGATACTTTTAAGAGCAATGATTACAATTGACAACTTGATGTTCAATTGTGTAAGCTAGATGCTCGATGGAATTTCAGTTTAATGACCGTGGAGTCAATGCTAAAAGAAAATGTTGGCCAATATCGTCGATTTTAACAATGCATTGAAAGAGATGAGCCAATGAATGTATTCTTGTTCTAGTGATCGAGTCAATAAATAAGTTACATTGTTTATTATTAGTTCATTAAGTCATTGCATGTTGCTTTTATTGTGGCAATAATGATAGTGGCTATTGTAGCATTCACGACATCGGCAAATTCAGCATTATTTATATGGATTTTGCAATGAGGAGGATTGTTGAGATTCATCACTAAGCCCCTATTTTGTTAGAAACTTGTTTGATGATGTTTTATGTTAAGGTAGGTTGAGCCTTAGGTATAATATATGACTTTGTTTTTTGGTTGAAGTGGAATAGTGATGTTTTTGTCTATTAGTAGGAGATGGTGATGGGAGAGAGAGTGTTATTTTATTAAGAGAAGAAAAGACTTACGAGTAATAGGAGAGAATTCATTTTAGTGAGTTGAGTCATTTTTGAGAATAGGAGCTGTTGGGGATAAATCCCGCTGCAGCCGAAGTCTAGCTCGATACCCAGCCTAATGCAACCAGTAGCCATAGAAGAGCTACGGCAGATGGGCTTCAGCCGAACTCCCAGCGCCCGAGCTTCTTCCAGCCGGCCGAACTAGTTAGCTGCCGAGCTTCTTCCAGACTCCCAGCATCAAGACTGAACCCCTCCAGCCGGCCGAACTACTTAGCGGCCGAGCTCCTGGAACCCCCAGCATCCGAGCTCCTTCGAACCCGTTCAGCTGGCCGAACTGCTTAGCGACCGAGCTCCTTGGACTCCAAGCGGCCGGGCTTTAATGGAATCCCCCAGCGCCCGAACTCCTCAGCGGTCGCCCCTTTGGCCGAACTCCCCAAGCAGTCGCCCCTCGGCCGAACTCCTCAGCGGTCGCCCCCTCGGCCGAACTCCTCAAGCAGTCGTCACTCGGCCGAACTCCTCAACGGTCGCCCTCGCCGAACTTCGGCCGACCGAGCTCCTACCGAACTCTCAAGCGTCCAAGCCTCAGTCGAAGTCCAACAGTCGGTCGAACTCTCCAACGGTCGAGCTTCGGATTCCCCTCGGTCGAACTCTTCAGCGGACGAGCCTTAGCTGCATACCTCCAGCCAGACGCCTATGGGAGCCGAACTCCCTCCAATCTTCCTCCTTAGGAGCCCGAACTCCTCCGAAATGGGCACACAACGAAGGCCTTCAACTCTTCATTCGGCTAGCTCTGCAGCCATCACCATCAGTCTGCCGCAAGCTCTGTAGCTCTCCATCAGTCCGCCGCAGGCGATAGCGATCCACTGTCAGGCAGCGATGGCTATCACCATCAATCCGCCGCACATGGCACCATCCTGTGAGACTGACTCCGTCGAACCTCGAGCGGCCCGCCAGCATGCGGCTGCAGTTGTCACCATCAAGCTCCGCTATAAAAAGGACCCTCCCAATACGCTAAGGCTAAGCTCTCTGACCTCTAATCTCTCTGCTCTCCTCTTCGTCTTCAAGCTCCCGAACTCATTTCGAGCACTCCATTCCTGTTGGCCGAAGACTGACTTGACCGTCGGAGGGTCCTGCTGGAGCCACCCCCCGCCGGTTCCGGATGGGACTTTGTTTTGCAGGTCCCCGGTGGCGACCTTAGCGGCCTCGACCCCGGCTACCTCCGGCGACGACGAGTTTTTGCACCAACAGATTGGCGCTATAGGAAGGGCCCGAACCTCCGAGGTTTCCCTTGTTCTTAAAGGAGTGCTCGGCGACTTTCCTCCCCTCTCCGGAGATCTCCTTTCTCTCCCGAAGAGAAAATGCCTCCCAGGAGAGCTTCGACGCGGTGCTCGACGGCCTCTGCGGCCCGATCCCAACCAGATCCGTCTGTCCCTGCTTCAGCCCCGGCAGCTCAGGTTCCACCTGTACGTGTGGTGGATGTGAAGCAGTTCGACCTACTTGTCCGACAGGTCCGTGGCCTCACGGAGGCATTGCAGGCCATACAGCAGCCCCCGGTGGCGACTCCACCAGGAAACCCACCATTGGAACGTCGGGAATCGGCCTCAAGGAAGAGTACCAGGGCCAGCGTACCGGTCGCCCCGGAGAAGGGGAAACAGAGGGCCTGGGATCCGTGTTCGGATCATTGTTATCTTTTGGGGGAGACCTTCCCCATTCGTAGTCGGAAGCATCCGAAGATCTGCAGCCAAGACGATGCCCTCGATTGCAAGCTACGGGAGATGGACCGGCGTATTGAAGAGCTCGACCGCGTCACCTCGGCTCATCATGCCGACGTCCATGCCGAACCTTCCTTCTCTCTCCGAATTATTCAAGAACCTGTTCCACCGACCTTCGAGCTCCCTCAACTGGAAAGCTACGATGGAACTTCTGATCCGGTTGATCATCTGGAGGCCTTCCGTGCTATGATGCTGCTCCACGGTGCTTCAGACGCCATACTGTGCCGAGCTTTCCCATCTACCTTAAGGGGAGTAGCTAGAAACTGGTACTCGGCATTAAAGCCGAGTACGATCTTCTCTTTTGACCAAATGAGCAGTCAGTTCGCGGCTCACTTCGTCAGCAGCCGACGTCCGCGTCGAGGTTCGGACTTCCTGATGAACGTCAAGCAGAAACGGGAGGAATCCATCCGAGATTACGTCACCCGGTTTAACGCCGCGGCATTGGAAGTCCGGGACTTGGACCAGTCTGTTGCGATGGCCGCACCCAAGGGCGGCCTTCAGAGAAATAACTTGCTGTTTTTCCTGAAAAAAAAGTATCCCGGAGACTTCGCCGATCTGCTGGCTCGGGCCGAGAGATATGCCCGTGCGGAAGAAGCCTTCAAGTCGAAAGACGAGGAATCCCTGAGAGGGCAGCTGGCAGACGATGGAGAGCCGAGTGAAGTTCGGTGAGGCCGAACTTCCCTTCGAAGCTCATCATCTAAGGAAAGTTCGGCGCAAGTGAGGGCGGAACGAAGTTCCCCCGCGGAATGAAGTTCGGCATAAGTGAGCCCGAAGGCCAAACTCCACCTTAAAGCTCACCATCACAGTGAAGTTCGGCGCAAGTAGTGGCGGAACGAAGTTCTCCTACGAATGAAGTTCGGCATAAGGGAGGCTGAACTCCGCAGGAGATCACCCAAATGAAGTTCGGCCGCGCTCGAGACCGCGCCGGGACGAGCGAGGCCAAACTCTCCCTCGAGTACGTCGCTACAGCGAATTCACGGGAGGTGCAATGAAGTTCGGGCAAGCAAAGTCGACCCCCTCCCTGCGAGTAAGGAAGTCCGGACAAAGAAGCATGAAGTTCTCCCGCGAAAAGTTTCGCGGGAAAACGGAATGAAGCTCCGCGCAAGCGAAGCTCGAACTCCTCGAGCTCACCAGGAAGGAAGCCCCGACATAAGGGCGCGAAGAAATCCTCCTCCCGAAGGGTTCCGCAACCACGCCCCGCTCCTCTAACTCAAATTCTCGGCGAAGTTAAGAGCCAGCCGCCAAGACCTGAAGGACTACGGCCTCCCCAAACGTGCGCGATCGAAGCAAGTAAAGCCCCTACCATCGCGACCACGGCCTACGACACTGAGGAATACGTTCAGCTCCAAGACGAGATTGAAGAGCTCGTCAAAAAGGGACGACGGGATAAATTCCTCCGACGCCAGCCTGAAGCAAGGAGAAGATCGGCTAAAGGCGCTGCCGTAACCAGAAAAGACAAGAAGGTCGGCCGCCTCGCGGCGTCATCAACATCACCCCCGGGAGGAGCTTGGTACATCGGCGATTCGTCACCTTCCAGCGTCAAAGCCAAGAGAAGCATGCTCCAAATTGAGGAGGCCGGCATGTAGATAGAGGAGGTCGTCTGGACGGGACTTACTGCCCGAGGGAACTCCGAGGAACAACACCCCGACGACCCTCGAACGGAAATGTGCTGCGATTAGCTTCCCCTCGGTAAAATTCTTCCCTCTCAATAATATTGTTTTTGGACGAAAAAACTATCTGATGGCAGGAGAAAGAAACGAGCGAAAGTGGCCCGTTAGGAACAGGAGGAGGACCTCGTCCTAACGCGAGCAAAGTCGAAGGCCTCGTTCACAAAGGACGAGATGGGGGGAGAGGCTCGGACGACGGTCCGCATGTGCCCCCACAGCCCGTTAGGAACAGGAGGAGGACCTCGTCCTAACGCGAGCAAAGGTCGAAGGCCTCGTTCACAAAGGACGAGATGGGGGGAGAGGCTCGGACGACGGTCCGCATGTGCCCCCACAGCCCGTTAGGAAACAGGAGGAGGACCTCGTCCTAACGCGAGCAAAGTCGAAGGCCTCGTTCACAAAGGACGAGATGGGGGGAGAGGCTCGGACGATGGTCCGCATGTGCCCCCACAGTCCGTTAGGAACAGGAGGAGGAACCTCGTCCTAACGCGAGCAAAGTCGAAGGCCTCGTTCACAAAGGACGAGATGGGGGGAGAGGCTCGGACGACGGTCCGCATGTGCCCCCACAGCCCGTTAGGAACAGGAGGAGAACCTCGTCCTAACGCGAGCAAAGTCGAAGGCCTCGTTCACAAAGGACGAGATGGGGGGAGAGGCTCGGACGACGGTCCGCATGTGCCCCCACAGCCCGTTAGGAACAGGAGGAGGACCTCGTCCTAATGCGAGCAAAGTCGAAGGCCTCGTTCACAAAGGACGAGATGGGGGGAGAGGCTCGGACGACGGTCCGCATGTGCCCCCACAGCCCGTTAGGAACAGGAGGACCTCGTCCTAACGCGAGCAAAGTCGAAGGCCTCGTTCACAAAAGGACGAGATGGGGGGAGAGGCTCGGACGACGGTCCGCATGTGCCCCCACAGTCCGTTAGGAAACAGGAGGAGAACCTCGTCCTAACGCGAGCAAAGTCGAAGGCCTCGTTCACAAAGGACGAGATGGGGGGAGAGGCTCGGACGACGGTCCGCATGTGCCCCCACAGTCCGTTAGGAACAGGAGGAGAACCTCGTCCTAACGCGAGCAAAGTCGAAGGCCTCGTTCACAAAGGACGAGATGGGGGGAGAGGCTCGGACGACGGTCCGCATGTGCCCCCACAGCCCGTTAGGAACAGGAGGAGAACCTCGTCCTAACGCGAGCAAAGTCGAAGGCCTCGTTCACAAAGGACGAGAGGGGAGAGGCTCGGACGACGGTCCGCATGTGCCCCCACAGCCCGTTAGGAACAGGAGGAGAACCTCGTCCTAACGCGAGCAAAGTCGAAGGCCTCGTTCACAAAGGACGAGATGGGGGGAGAGGCTCGGACGACGGTCCGCATGTGCCCCCACAGCCCGTTAGGAACAGGAGGAGAACCTCGTCCTAACGCGAGCAAAGTCGAAGGCCTCGTTCACAAAGGACGAGATGGGGGGAGAGGCTCGGACGACGGTCCGCATGTGCCCCACAAGCCCGTTAGGAATAGGAGGAGAACCTCGTCCTAACGCGAGCAAAGTCGAAAGGCCTCGTTCACAAAAGGACGAGATGGGGGAGAGAGGCTCGGACGACGGTCCGCATGTGCCCCCACAGCCCGTTAGGAACAGGAGGAGAACCTCGTCCTAACGCGAGCAAAGTCGAAGGCCTCGTTCACAAAGGACGAGATGGGGGGAGAGGCTCGGACGACGGTCCGCATGTGCCCCCACAGCCCGTTAGGAACAGGAGGACCTCGTCCTAACGCGAGCAAAGGTCGAAGGCCTCGTTCACAAAGGACGAGATGGGGGAGAGGCTCGGACGACGGTCCGCATGTGCCCCCACAGCCCGTTAGGAACAGGAGGAGAACCTCGTCCTAACGCGAGCAAAGTCGAAGGCCTCGTTCACAAAGGACGAGATGGGGGAGAGGCTCGGACGACGGTCCGCATGTGCCCCCACAGCCCGTTAGGAACAGGAGGAGAACCTCGTCCTAACGCGAGCAAAGTCGAAGGCCTCGTTCACAAAGGACGAGATGGGGGAGAGGCTCGGACGACGGTCCGCATGTGCCCCCACAGCCCGTTAGGAACAGGAGGAGAACCTCGTCCTAACGCGAGCAAAGTCGAAGGCCTCGTTCACAAAGGACGAGATGGGGGAAGAGGCTCGGACGACGGTCCGCATGTGCCCCCACAGCCCGTTAGGAACAGGAGGAGAACCTCATCCTAACGCGAGCAAAGTCGAAGGCCTCGTTCACAAAGGACGAGATGGGGGAGAGGCTCGGACGACGGTCCGCATGTGCCCCCACAGCCCGTTAGGAATAGGAGGAGGACCTCGTCCTAACGCGAGCAAAGTCGAAGGCCTCGTTCACAAAGGACGAGATGGGGGGAGAGGCTCGGACGACGGTCCGCATGTGCCCCCACAGTCCGTTAGGATAGGAGGAGGAGAACCTCGTCCTAACGCGAGCAAAGTCGAAGGCCTCGTTCACAAAGCCTCGTCCTAACGGGAGCATCGACCTCGACTAGAGAAAGCTATCATGTCGACCTCGGCTAGAGATAAGATCGTTGACAACCTCGAGCGATCGAACCAGCCTCGGTTAGGAACAGGAGGGGAACCTCGTCCTAACGGGAGCATCGACCTTGGCTAGATAAAGCAACTGTATCAACTTCAAGCTGGAGATGGGATCCCCCCGAGTTTCGACCCAGACCAGCACAGAGCTCAGAGGAAGACTTCGGCAGTCGCCTTTCCTGCACTCCCTTCCTTCGATTTTCGAACTCGGAAGTGGGGGGGCTAGTGTTGGGGATAAATCCCGCTCCAGCCGAAGTCTAGCTCGATACCCAGCCTAATGCAACCAGTAGCTGCAGAAGAGCTTCGGCAGACGGGCTTCAGCCGAACTCCCAGCGCCCGAGCTTCTTCCAGCCGGCCGAACTAGTTAGCTGCCGAGCTTCTTCCAGACTCCCAGCGTCAAGACCGAACCCCTCCAGCCGGCCGAACTACTTAGCGGCCGAGCTCCTGGAACCCCCAGCATCCAAGCTCCTTCGAACCCGTTCAGCTGGCCGAACTGCTTAGCGACTGAGCTCCTTGGACTCCAAGCGACCGGGCTTTAACGGAATCCCCCAGCGCCCGAACTCCTCAGCGGTCGCCCCCTCGGCCGAACTCCTCAAGCAGTCGTCACTCGGCCGAACTCCTCAGCGGTCGCCCTCACCGAACTTCGGCCGACCGAGCTCCTACCGAACTCTCAAGCGTCTAAGCCTCAGCCGAAGTCCAACAGCCGACCGAACTCTCCAACGGCCGAGCTTCGGATTTTCCTCGGCCGAACTCTTCAGCGGACGAGCCTTAGCTGCATACCTCTAGCCAGACGCCTATGGGAGCCGAACTCCCTCCAATCTTCCTCCTTAGGAGCCCGAACTCCTCCGAAATGGGCACACAACGAAGGCCTTCAACCCTTCATTCGGCTAGCTCTGCAGCCATCACCATCAGTCTGCCGCAAGCTCTGCAGCTCTCCATCAGTCTGCCGCAGGTGATAGCGACCCACTGTTAGGCGGCGATGGCTATCACCATCAATCCGCCGCACACGACACCATCCTGTGAGACTGACTCCGCCGAACCTCGAGCGGCCCGCCAGCACGCGGCTGCAGTTGTCACCATCAAGCTCCGCTATAAAAAGGACCCTCCCGATACGCTAAGGCTAAGCTCTCTGACCTCTAATCTCTCTGCTCTCCTCTTCGTCTCCAAGCTCCGGAACTCATTCCGAGCACTCCATTCCTGTTGGCCGAAGACTGACTTGACCGTCGGAGGGTCCTGTCGGAGCCACCCCCCACCAATTCCGGACGGGACTTTGTTTTGCAGGTCCCCGGCGGCGACCTCAGCGACCTCGACCCCGGCTACCTCCGGCGACGACGAGTTTCTGCACCAACAGGAGCCAGACTCATTATTTCGTCGCTTATTTTCTTTTGAATAAATTTTTTCTCTCATCTATAATTTTTCTTCCACTATTGTTGCTTGATTTAATTGGTGATTATTTTGGATCCTGAGCTAGCATGTTCAAGCTACACCGAGTAGTGTACGTTCTACATAAAGTGGGCAAGCTCAAAAAAGTTTTGGATTGCTACCAATAATTGCCACCAAGTGCTAGCTAGTGCAGAAGTTGGGAGATCTAGCAGAACTCGGTGGATCTAGGTGCATGCTTGTACATGCTCCTAAGAACTGCAACGTCTGGGGCATAACCTGGTGCAATTCATGGGAGTGCACTGGCATTCAATCTAATGGCATTTGCAACTGGTGGTGGGGTAAACGATTTTGATTTAAGCTAGGGTCAAGTTCATGATTCATAAGAACTTAAAGATTGCAAATATAGTGTTACTGGCTTGATCTACTGCATAGATCCTCTTTCCCCTTAAAAAAATCTTTTAGAAACCTAAAACAGTCTTTTACGTCGAGGCCAACTATATTTCACCTGAATTTCTTAGCATCAAACTCCTGAATGCTTTCGATTTTCTAGAAAGTGGCAATAATTCATCTTTAATTTTAAGAAGTACTTCTAGCATTAAAGAAATGAAGAAGCGACACAGATATGATAATGAACTATATAATGTTCAATAAAAGGCATCAAACCAGTTTAAGGGAGAGTTTTGGTTCAGTTTTAAGGGAAACTTCAAACTGTATGTGAAATTTATTTAATTCTATGTTTAATCTTCCTATCACCAGCGTATGTTCTCATCTGCTACCATTATTTGAGCTTATATGCAAGCGTTCTGATGTTTCAAGCACAACTATTGGTGTTCATATTTACTATTTTTCATTCTTTGAAAATATCCAAGATGATAAGTTATTCTTAATATTTTTTAACAGTCAGAAACATATGAACAGTTCCATGTCTGCGTTTGGGCTTGTCTAGGGTGAAATTGATCTTTTCCTGAGCTCCCATTCTTCAGATTGGAGCTCTTGAGGACAAATTCAACCGGACGATTTTGGCTTTATTTCCTCCACTTTTCTTCCAAGAAACAGGTGAAAAGGCAAAAGAAAAAGCTGCATACAGTGTATATTATTTTTTACATCATCCACAATTTTTAGACAAAATTATTTTGGTTACACTCGGAATGACCTAAACCAATCAGAAATGGTAACCTATTCCATGCTTTACTTGAAGGCAACAAGACACGATAAGACACTTTAGGGCAGGCCTTGGTGCAATGGTAAGGTTGCTCCAACATGACTTGGGTTTCACGAGTTCAAACAAGGAAATAACCTTTGCACAAGCGAGAGCAAGGCTGCATAGATCTGATCTCCCTAGACCCAGTAGTGGGGGAGCCTTGTGCGCATTGATGCCTTTAAGACGGAATAAGATGTTTGTTCTAGAGCTTGGTTATGGTTGCACATGCTTGTTGGTGAAATCTTTCTTAGCAGTAATTAATTCCTAGGATTGGCTTTTGCTTGCTGTGTTATGGCTGGTGTTGATCTGCTGCTTTGCGCTCTCAATTCAGATGGGGAAAGAGGGAATGTCGTCAATCATAATTTTGTGTGTGTTGAAGGGAAAACTGTGTAAATTCCTCAGTGGACTTTTTGAGGTGGAATGTGAAAAAGGTGCATGTGAGTAGGAGTGCTGGGAAACTTGTAATAACTGAAGCAGTCAATCGACTTATTCAGTAGGTCTCCCGCTGTACTTGTGTTATCTTATCTGGAAAGAATTAAAGCTGTCATTTCACGTGTATGCTTTGCCCACTAGGTGGAAGACTACCAATTGATGATCTAGTCTGTTGTTTGTGTAATCTCACAAATCATGTCTTTATTTTCTCGTATGCTTCAGTTTATCTTTTTCTGCCATCACCAAAAGGATGCTCATGTGTATTGTTGTAATCATCTTTGTTTCCACTGTTGGTATTTGATCCCTTTCCTTTATGGCTTCATCTAAACTGAAGTAATTACCGAATCTTCTTATCATATTTTATTTCTTCTTAGTCAAACAATCAACTAACTTGGTGAAATACTGTTTCTCACTAATACCACTCCATGCCAGGTAAGGCTAATGCATGAGGCAGGTTATGAGCTTGGAAACTTGGATGCCACTTTAATTCTGCAAAAGCCAAAGCTGAGCCCGCATAAGGAGGCCATCAGGACCAACTTATGCGATCTGCTTGGAGCCAGCCCGTCAGTCATAAACCTCAAAGCAAAAACACATGAGAAAGTTGATAGTCTTGGAGAAAATCGAAGTATAGCAGCACATACTGTGGTACTTCTGATGAGGAAGTGATGTCATTGCATAACAAGGGAAGATACTGCTTGTTTTTATCAGTCATAGGAATTGGTTGCTACTGCCCTTGCTCTGATGGTTAATAAGCATCATGAATCACTCTGTTTGCTCAGAAAATTTTTATGTTTATTATGTAAAAACTCTGGAATCAGATAGCTTGAATAATTTTGCTTCTTACCTTTTACCCTTTTCCCGAATAATCTGAGGCGTGGTACTGTCATCCTAACTTAAAAGTAATCACCCATGCTGATTTCATCGTCTCTTCTGATAGGCTGTCCCTGACAGTAAGTTAGAACTATGACTAAAAGTACCTAATTGAACTTATTTTTGCTCTCAGCAACTAATTCCTTAATGGATCTCAATTTGCTTGCTTGTGCTTTTGTTGATAAGGAGAACCGAATATTCTTTCTTCCTATTTTAGCATGAGAATGTTAGCTCCCGCAAACATCAGATTCAGAGATGCCTGCAGAAGCAACTGGTTATGTGATGAAAGGCAATTCAGCACTTATGTAGATGCCAGACAATCAGGTTGCTGTTGCGACAGATAGTTATGCATTAACTTCGTATAGGAATTTCCGTGAGCTATTTATATGAAGATTCTGAGGAACTGTAACTCAAATCTGATTGTCGGACTGGAACTGTGGAAATTAAAAGGACAGAAGCCTAAAAATCAGGCATCTACAGTGGTAAATCCTCTGGCATAACAGCTGTAACATTCTCTCTGGTCAAAGTGTGGTTCGGCATGTTACAGGTGCATGAGTGATTTCTGTAACATTTTACTCAGGAACTTCATTTTGAGACTCTGAATTCTTGTTTGAAGGAGTCCTCAGCTATGAACTCTGTACTCCTGTAATCACAAGCCAGCTACTGTTATTCTTGACGAGAAGTGGGGCTGCTGTCTTAATCCTAAAACCAGTACTTCTGCCATAGTCTACTGGAAAGATTCTGTCATAGCCATTTTGCATTTTTTTTTTTGTTTGTGTGTGTGTGTGTGTGTGTAACTCTATTAGTGCCCCTTATTCTCTGAATCCCTTTCCGGGTATGAAGGACTGCTGAAAATTTACATGGGTGATAATATGTGTCTAAACTTGAAGCAGATAAAGTGCCAGAATATCAATTTGCTTGAGCTTGAAGGCATCCTGGATGGCTTAAAGATGATCTCAACTTTTTCTCAAGTTATAAGAGAAAAAGTACAGGAATCAACCCGTTTATTGAAAGTGATTCCAAAGCCTTAATTGGATGAATCTTGATACTGGCTTTGCTCTGCAAGTTTGGAATACTCAGATCCACATTAAAAAAAAAAAAAAAAAAAAGCATCATTGCCAAGCTGAACGGAAAGATCAAAGCATTAGATCTTAGACACGGCCATTACATGCAAAATCATACAGAGATGCACATCTGACCATAAAAACATGCATTTTAAGCATAAAGATGTTTTTTTTTAAAAAAAAATTTCTAAGCTTGACATTGTGTTGGCCTTATGGAGGGCCAGCATCTTCCAAGGACTCGCTAGGCATGCATGACGGCCCAATCTGTCGCTTAAGATTGATCTAGCTTGATATGGGTCCATTCAAGTATGAAGCCTCTCAAGTCCGCTTGTAGCATGTATAGATGTAGGGTTCTATTCCTATAGATAAAGACTAATAAACCTTATCTTCTCTTAGGCAATTACTTTTGGAGAAGTTGATTAGGAGCTACGGTCCTAAATAAACCCCGCCTTCTATGTCTTTTTGTTTTCAAGTGATCCATTTTAGGATACATTGGCAGATTTTTCTGCCCCCTGCTGCTCCATCTGTGTAGTTGAGTTTCAGGTTGGTAACATCCTCTCTTGATAACTCCGAATCCTTTAGCCCCGACATAAGTGGGATTCAAACTGAAATTTCTTGCACAGGCACCTAGAGGTTATAACACCCAGTGGATACGATCTGTAGGGAAGGATAACGTAACGTATATAGCAACCAAATAAAACTATCCAATCAACTGAACAATGGAGATCGAGAGCATCAGTTAAATTAAACAATAACGAAGCAAAAGAATTGTGGTGTATCTACAGTTCATATTAAAAGGATGTCACTTTTAGGTTATGGATTGCAACTTAATGTATCAGCAAAATAAAATCTCTTAATTTTTCTAAAAAAATATAGAGCTGTTACCTAGATTTCATGTAAAAAAGTAACTAAATAATAAAAGAAAGTTCTACCATACCTTTCTTCTTTCTAAGCTCCACTGCTTAACTATGACTTGCTAGGACAGGACAATGCTATAGAGAGGACATGCCAAAACTAGATATTGCTCAAATTGATATACAAGCAGAATTGGGCGTTGAGATTGCTTGAACTGAGCGATAAAAGACTGAAATGACTATTGTTTTGTGGAGTCCACAGAAAAAAATTAGAGCATTAGTCACCAAGTTTGTTGGAATAGTTGACTGGTTTGGAGGAAGGACCATTGTGGGCTAAATAAAACGTGAGAGGAAGGAGAAACGAAATTAGTTCCACCGCACATTAATCTTGTACTCATTCTGAAGCAACTTAAGAAGGAAAACCTATATATTATTGAAAATTGAGAATTTAATGTTAAATTTTGGTAAAGAGGTGGAGATATATATAGAGGTTGAAAGTCTCACACATGAAAGAGCCCTTTTCAAGAACCTGGAGCCTGCTAAGACTAGTTCCTGTAGGGATCGATTACCAACTTGGAGAACAAATGTACGATAGGATTGAGGTGTGAGTTGTTTTTTTTTTTTTGGTAAGAAACTGAGGAATTATATTAAGAACAGCATAAAAGAATACATACCAGAGATACATAAACCCAAAACCAGCGCCCCATCGGGAGGAAAGCCCATGCAAACCAACAAATACAGTAGGAGCTCGAGCCTCCAATAGGTGTGAGTTGGTTGACAGCATTTTCGTTACCACATTTGGATCTGCATGCATATATATACCTCTTTCACTCTGGCGTACGTCTATCCCTCAACCAAGTGCTTTCTTGGCCAAGTAAATTATATTTTACCTTTCGCAAAAAATATTGTGGACTTGATGCCTGGACCTGCCAGCCTCTCACTTTTGCTGTTGCCAAGATTGCAGCTGACCCACCTTCATCAATTATAAATATATCTAAATTGTTACAAAAATAATATAGACACAGTTTAAAATTCTTTTGGGTGTAAATACACAAAAAAGAAGAGAAATTATTGGTTTCGTATGGCTTGTTGGGTATAATTGCTGTTTTCCGTTTTTGTCTCTGTACAAAGTATCAGTGAAATGGCACATTGAGATTGATGCAAAAAAAATAATTTCACAAAATTTCTGATATTTCTTAATTCTATTTCTATTCTCTTTCGGAAGCAAAAGATCTTTGTTTCCACAAGCTCTGAAAATAGTACAGTGATTTAGAAAAATAAAAGGATTTTATCTGTTCAGTACAGAAAATAAAAACAATACTGAAAGAGCCTTTAGGCTTTGAATGAGGCTAAATTTATTTTTAAGTAAAACTAGTAATTGTTTTCCATGCAACATTTGTGGTATCCTATTTATAAACAAGAGAAACACTTATTTATCATCAAAAGGCAGTAAACTACCATCTAGAATCAATAAAAAGGGGAGAAGAATTCAATAGCTACTTGAGAAAAAATTTCACACAATATTTTATCCAAGAGCTTTAATAGATAAGTTTTGATCGAAACATGAATCGAATACAAATATAATACTAAAGGTAGGGTCCAGATAATAAAAGTGTTACTATTTTAACTAGATATGAGAAACTTGTAGCTATGATTATTGACATCCATCCACCATTCATAATTTAGTCAACTAACTATGATTATTTTTTGATGATAAATACATGTCATACATCTTGGACTAGATATCACGAATTTATGTTACCATCTTGATCAGATCTATCCTCCTTTCTACATACATAAATAATTTAAACACAACACAACTAATCAACAATCTACTTAGCATCAATTTGATAGCATAGAAATGATGATATCCTAAGTTATAACCTTGGTGGTATATAAAATTAGATAACAGTCATTTGTTGAGATATCTCAAATCTTGATCTTTTTTTTCTTTATCAATCTTTAGGTATTTTAGGGTATTATTCAATTCAACATCTCCACATATGGATCAAATATTCTTTACTATTTTTAAAATAATTTAGATGCAAAATAAAAAAATTAAATCTAAAAAAAATACTAACAAATCATCATTTTATCATATTGGCCGATTTTTTTGTTTCCAAAACTTCTATATTACGCTACCCAAAAATGGATCTCTATATATTAATAGCGATCTCCATAATTACCAGGCATGGAGTTCTTCAAAAATAATAATTTGGTGCAAGCGTAATCCCTCGTAATTCCCCATAATCCCTTATTAATTGCCTACAGTAAATTATGCTGGTAACTGACATTCCCTGAGCTTTGGACACACACGTCAGCAGTCAGCACCCCCTCACCTGCATTCAAAAAAACCAAAAGCGAAACGGGAGAGATTCCGTTTCTCGCACCCTCCCCTCCTCCCCCTCCTCCCAACCACCCCCATTTTCTTCTCCACTCTCCAGCCAGCAGCACTCCCCCCTCAGTTATCCATTCTCACATACCAACAACAGAGACAAACAACTAAGAAAACCACCCCTCTCCCTCCCCAATCTCCATTCCACTCTCCAAAACTCCTCTTCTATTTTTTATTTTTTTAAGTGTCATTATCCCTTCCACAAATTCTTTCTTATTCTTGTTACTTTTAATTCATTGAACGAGACAGAGAATAATTCGAGAATGTCGTTCTGGAACGGCGATTTTCTCAACAGCGAGCTGTCGAAGCCGACGTCCATCTTCGGGTTGAAGCTGTGGGTGGTGATCGGCATTTGCGTCGGTGCCGCCATCGTCCTTGTCCTCTTTCTCCTCTCCCTCTGCCTCACCTCCCGCCGCCGTCGCCCCGCCGCCCCCTCCGGGAAACCCCTGAAGCTCCACCTACAGGATCCCACCCCGCCCATCTCCAAGGACATACCCGAGATCGTCCACCACCACCACCACCAACGCCACCGAGCCCCATCGTCCGCCGCCGCCCCCGTGGAAGTCCAGATCGACATCGGCGGCAAGGCGGAGCACCGGGTGGTGCTTCCCGAGCACCACCGGCCACCGGCTCCAGCACAGGCGCCACCGTCGTCTTCGACGACGGGGACTGCCAGCGGAGAGAGCCGGGGGACAATGGAGGGGACGACGCCGTCGATGGGGGGTGGGGGGCCGCCGGAGGTGTCGCATCTGGGGTGGGGGCACTGGTACACGCTGCGGGAACTGGAGGCTGCCACCGGCGGGTTCGCTGAAGAGAATGTCATCGGAGAGGGCGGGTATGGGATCGTTTACCGGGGGCTCCTGGTCAATAACACCATGGTTGCTGTTAAGAACTTGCTCAATAATAGGTCCGTGCATTTATTCCAACCACATATCCATCGATGAATCACGTTATCTTTGCAACTGCTGGTGGATTTTAGGACAAAAATTTGAAATTTGCTCTCTTTTTACTGGTAAAGTGAAATTTTTTCAGTTGTTTGTTTACCCCTTCTTTGTTAATTTATGTGGATGAAACATCTCTAGTTTGTTGCTTTCTAAATCACATTTTGATTGGTGATGAATTTTAGGATAAATTTGGAAATCTGTTGACATTTCACTTCTAGATTTATGAGTTTTAGGTGTTCTGTCACCTTGCTTGTTTTGTTTGTTTATCTAGAATTTTCGGTAACTTCTTGTTTTCTAGAATTAGGCGGCAGATTTTAAGTAAAAGATTGGGATTCACCCCATTCCTCTTGCAGGTTTGTGATTTTTTTTTTTTTTTTAAAAATGTAAAATAATGCTGTGTTTTGTTCTTTGTCACTTTTTGGAGGAATTGTTTTGTTAGAAAGTTTTCTTTGAAGTGATGCCATTTAGCATACAGTGGTATGGTTTCGTTCAACGTGATTACGTAATTTCTTGAGCACTTGTAAAATAAAACCGCCTTTGCTTTTTTTCTCTCTTCTCTCAGGGGTCAAGCGGAAAAGGAGTTCAGAGTAGAAGTTGATACAATTGGGCGCATTAGGCACAAGAATCTGGTCAGGTTGCTTGGATACTGTGTCGAGGGGGCTTACAGGTATTCTACCTGCTCTAAGGATCAATCTGCTGACATACTTTGTTAAAATTATTATAAAGTCTCCAAGCAGTTCGGTGCAATGTTAAGATGGAGTATCCGTGGACTGGATATTTTAATCGGTTATCTACGTCCTTCTGCTTTGGCTAGGTTGCTTGTTTATGAGTATGTGGACAATGGCAATCTGGATCAATGGCTTCATGGGGATGTCGGAGTGGTGAGTCCGCTAACATGGGATATCAGGATGAAGATAATACTGGGAACGGCAAAAGGGTACATCATTTCTTCCATGATATTTGTTTCATTTTCTCTTGAACAAGGGAATCAAATTAGCAACAGAATTTCTCCTTCACAAATTTTGTATATAGAAATTAACAGAGGAAGCTTACTGCCAATATACTGAAAAGATGGTCTGAATTGATGAGAGGTTTTTTAACTATGAGAATTTTATAAGAAACATCAGAAATATCAGACAGACTGTTTAATATGCTAGCTTAACGCATCTACTTTGATCAAACAATCATATACTGTACTTATTTAAATAGATGACAGAGAGCCAAATAAAGTATATTGTAAGCACTATGTACTAGATTTGGAAGGGGCGTGGCACTTATAGTCACAATGACATAAGGCATAAGCCCCAAGGACCAAGATTGTATATCATATGAGGCTCGCACGTAAGAGGGGAAGGATGTGTGCTTCATGCTGCATTTAGGTGAGAAAAACCTACAGTTGGGTACATAAAGCATGCCTCCTTTTTCTAAATTAATATCTATAGATAGCTAATTAAGCCAATCCAATTATTACACTTTATGGTGCTCCCTTTTGCGAGCAAACTTTTCCGTCATAAGCATGCGATTATTATTTTTTTTTTCTCAAGTTAAATTGAGTTGTCAGACTGAACCATCAATCTTAAGCTATTGATGACATGGCTTCCAGGTTGGCCTATCTTCATGAGGGGCTTGAACCAAAGGTTGTCCACCGTGATGTCAAATCCAGCAACATACTACTTGACCAGCAGTGGAATCCAAAGGTGTCGGACTTTGGGCTTGCCAAGCTCTTGTATTCTGAGAGGAGTTATGTAACAACTCGCGTCATGGGGACTTTTGGGTTAGTTTGAATTCCTAATCAATATGTTAAAATTTTCCTTGTGGTGTTCAGAGATTTATGAGACCTTATTCTTATTGGTTACTGCAGCTATGTGGCACCTGAGTATGCTAGCACTGGGATGCTGAATGAGAGAAGTGATGTTTACAGCTTTGGGGTGCTTATCATGGAGATCATTTCTGGGAGAGCCCCCGTGGATTACACAAAACCATCTGCGGAGGTTGCTTTCTTTTACCAGACTGATCTGTCCGAGCTGTCATCTGTTTAAATACTCTAGGAAAGAAAAAATCTTATACCGTTGTTGAGACAACTGAGCTAAATTTGACCCTTTTGTATTGTTCTTTCTTAGGTGAATTTGGTTGAATGGTTGAAGACCATGGTCGGAGACAGGAAATCTGAGCAGGTTGTGGATCCTAAGATGCCTGAGAAACCATCTCCCAAAGCACTCAAACGGGCACTTCTGGTTGCCCTGCGGTGTGTCGACCCTGATGCACAAAAACGACCTAAAATGGGACATGTGATCCACATGCTTGAAATGGATGATTTGCTATTTCGCGATGTATGATCTATCTTCATGGATCTGACCCAGCTCATATTCCACACAAACAATTGCAATAGAATACTCAAAAGACTTTGCCTTGGCTATTAGTTAAATCATTTCAATGCTTGATCACACTTTGTTTTCTGAATCCCTGTCACAGGATCGTAAACTTGGGCGAGAAGCATCTTCTCGGTCATCGGATAGGTACAGCCAAAGAGAGGAAGAAAGCTTCCGCAGGCATGACCATCAGACAGGGTGGCGATGACAGGACCAAGTAGGTGCCTGACAATTTGAGATTGTAAATTTGAAACAATAATGGAATTCTTCCATTCTTGACCATTTAACAATATTACACTCTCATCTTGCATTCAGCACCATGCTCGGAAAATGATTTCTTTTTGAGGACATCCATTTGTGAAATAATATTTGATGATATCTTTCAGCTTTGTATCTACGAGTAGATGTTGTCTGACTCGAATTTTCTTCTGTCATGGTCTCCTCTTCTTCTAGCCTCTTCACCACCGGGACCTAAAATGTCCTTCATGGTTTCGTCTCTTGCTCGCAAGTGGTCCTTTTGTGCGCTCATTTCAAGAGAGATCATTTATAGCTGTAATATAGAATATAGATGAACACTTAAACAAGTCATTGCTTTGCCTTTGCAGATCAGGTCACCAAGTACATGCTATTTGATTTTATTTTTTTAATACAATGAGCTTCTTCATGTGGTTCCACTGCCACTGGGTTTTATGATGGCTTCTCTGATTATTATGCCTCATTTCCTCCAACTGGATTGGTCCTTTGATGCTTGAATACCTTAATAAATATATGGCTGCATGTGCTCACATGTCGTGTCTCCCTGGACCTTCTACATTTGAAATCCATTTGTATTTGTTGGTTGGATCATATCCGTTCATGGTTGCTTCATTGGCCTAAATTAACAAAATGACCAGCATTTTCACCGTACCCTCTATATTAGTCCTCTGAATGATATTGGTCAAGTATAATTGAGTCAGCCTTGGCACAGATGGTATATTTAGGTCAGCTCTCTTGAAATATATCTTTTAAAGTAGAGTACGGATAAAAGTAGTATGAATATTATTCATCCAGATTCGTTTTCGAATCTGAATCAATCCAGATATAAATAGAAATTTGAGGATCCAATTAGTATCCGTATCTGTATTCATGTCCGTTAAAGAAAAATGGATATGGATATAAATAGACGACTATCCAATTCGTATCCAAATATCTAAATTCATATAAAATTTTATATAATTTTATATAATATTTATTAATTTTTAAAAAAAATATACGATCATATAAACATATTTTTAACTTAATTTATCATCTATTTAGTAATATCTTTAAATTTATGATAATAAAATTTAATTATCTAAATTATATCTATAATTATATCCATACTTTCAGTATTCGAATAGTATCCATATCGGCTTGAAATAAATATGGATATAAATTTTTGTATTCGAATAATATTCATATTCATATTTATATTTATTAGATAAAATAAATATAAATATTAATATATTGATATTCGATTCGTATTCGATCCAATTTCAGTCATATTCTGAAGTCATTCACCATTCTTGAGTAATCTTCTTGAGGATTGGCTATCGGCAATTTGTACAGTATGAATTCTTTGATCAGTGTATTTCGGTGTTATGAATGAACCTACGATGTCCCATAAAATATATAATTTTTTTAGATTAAAATATTATATTAAAATATAAAAATATATTATTATTATTATTATTATTATTATTATTATTATGAAAAATAAAGTTAACTCCATTTCTCACAAGCTTCTTTGTTCTTCTCGTGGTTGAGTGGAAAGGTTATATGTTTGGAAACCTTTTTCTCTATATATGTTGCGACTTATGGTGCATCAGCAGAACTACGGTCGAGACTGCTGGATGGAGATCTTTCCAACGATGATTCGACATAATGTGTGATGGATGGGTTAGAATGCATAACGGTATCGTACTCCAAAATTATTGAAAAAAGTTGGCAGTGCATCAGGAGACTCCACAGTACATACGGGACAAAAGCGCAAGGGTGGTTCTTTAAATATAAACCGACCTGGGTAAATGCGATCACGTGATGCTCCTCGGGTACAACTGGTGGGGTTTGAACTGGGAGGTGAAGACATTTCAACGGGTAGTGCATAAATTAAGATCAAATGAGTGAAATTCTAATTGGAGGCAGTCCCACATTGGTCCTGTGACAGTAGAAGGTGAAAGATGCTAAAAGATGCGAGGCTGGCAAAAAAAAGAGAGAGAGGGTGGGGAGTTCCAGATCTAATTCGGTTGAGGATATTAAAGCGAATAATGAACAACTGGAAAGATAAAAATAAAAGAGACCAAAAGAAAAGAACATAAAGGATGGGACTGCTGTTTATGAGATTTGTCTATTAGCCATCGGCACTTCGCCAGACGGAAAGTGAGAGTAGTAGTTTTATTGGAAAACTTCGGCTTTCATATTTCATGCAAATATCCAAACTGCGGTCCCAGAGCTTTTAGGTTTCAAAATTCTCATGATTGGATGGTGCTCACGAGAAATTCGCAATTCAGCAGCCGGTGTTTGTTGTCCATCACTGGCGAGAAGAATCCTTGGGAATCAGTTTGGGGGTGGTGCTGCTATCATTTTGTTGTGACTCCTAATGCACATCATCAAATCACTACATATGAATGCTGATAACCCCGAGTCACCAGTATGTTAATCAAGAAACGTAGCGGGGAATCATTTCGGCGTGATGCAGTAGTCATATTCTTGTGATGTAATTGCAGTGATATACATCTAATAATTAACTTAATCATAAGGAACGATGTCCTAAACAAACATTAATAATACTAAGTCAATGTTTTTTGTTTTGGCTTACCCTTAAGATAAGTCGATAGTTATTTATTAATCTCTTCCCAAATATCAACACCTACATTTTACCACATGCAGTTAAAAAAAAATAATAGATAATTATTGGTAGGGTTGTTTCATTGTCTCACTGAAGTCATAAAAGATTGTAGCAAGCAAAAAAATTATTTTTTTTACATTATGCTGGATAACATGTAAAGGAAACTTCCATGGAGACAAGAAGTGCTAGAAAGGATGACACCAACCTTTGGTCACCATTTTGTGATCTGGTAAACTTACAATATAAAAAATAACAATTAAGTCTGCTTACTTTGTCCCGTAGTTGTAACTTCCGAAACTGTTGTGAGAAGTAATACACGGTCTAAAAGTAGGAGAACACATTAAGCAGAATTTTTAATTCAGAACATGAGCGAGGTTAATGTTAAACATGAGGAAAAATAATTTTAACAAAAATAGAGAAAAATATAATAATCTTATTGTGGTGGAGGAAGCGTATCATTGGTCCCATATTGATGGTGAGTTAATGAAGAGTTTAACTTATATAGTATTAGAGATAAATTCCGCTCCTGTCGAAGTTCAATCTGATGCTTAGCCCAATGCAATCGGTGATCATGGAAGAGCTTCAACGGCCAAACCTTAGCCGAACTCCTTCAATCGGTCGAACTCCCCAGCAGCCGAGCTCCAGTGGAACCCCCTCAGTCAGCCGAACTTCTCAGCGGCCGAGTTTCAATCAAATTTCTTCAGCCGACCGAACTTCTCAGCGGTCGAGCCCCAATCAAACTTTCCCAACGGCTGAATTCCTACCGAGCTCTCAAGGAGCCGAACTTCTCCAGGAGCTGGACTTTTTTCAAACATTTCCTTCGATCGGACTTCTACAAAAGCCAAACTCTTTTCAGAATTCTCCTCTAGTCAAACTCCTACGAGAGCCGAACTTCCTCCGCACTCCTCCTGTTGGATGCCTATGGGAGCCAAACTTCTCTGAGCTTCTCCTTCAATCGAACGTCTACAGAAGCTGGACTCCCTCCGCACTCCTTCAGACGGATGCCTATGAAAGTCGAACTCCTTCTGAACTTCTTCTTCGACCGAACTCCTCCAAGAGCCGAACTTCTTTCGGACTTCTTCCTCAGTCGGATTCCTCCAACAGATTACTTTCGGATAATTTCCTCCAAATGTATTCCTCTTCAGGAGTCCGAACTCCTTTGAAATTGATATATGCCGAAGTCTACCAACCAATGCCTGCTTTCTTAGAGCTACGGCTATTAAATCTCGATGAACGATCGCCATCAGTCTGTCACAAATGATGCTACAAGCGGCACCCCCCTCCGTGACTGACTCCGTCAGACCTCGAGTAGGCCGCTATCCGATGGTATGGCCGTCACCATCAGTTTGACGATACCTTCCTCTCCATATCGAACTCCACCAAGCCTCGAGCGGTCTGCTGTCAGATAGCTGTAGCTGTCACCATCAATCAAGCTCCGTCTATAAAAAAAAATCCTCCAGATACATTTTCTTTAAGCTCTAAGCTCTCTTCTCCTTTCTAAAAATTCTGCTGAACTCTCTCCTGAGCACTCCATTTCTATTGGTCAGAAGAGCTAATTTGATCGTCGAAGGATTCTGTTGGAGCTTCCACCACCAGCTCCGAACGAAACTTTATTTTGCAGGTCACCGACGATGACCTCATCCTCCTCCACTCCAGTACAATCCAACGTCCACCAGATTCTGCACCAATAGAATTGACGCTAGAGGAAGGACTTTGTCTCTAAGGTATCTTTGTTCTTAAAGGAATGCTCAGCTGATCCTGCCGACCTCCTTCTCTAAGGTTCATCTCCGTCCTCTTCCTCGGTCTCAAGAAATGCCTCAAAAGAAGGATGACCATTCGAAGATCTATCACATCTACCATCAAATATGAGCCTGATCCATTCACTCCTGCTCCATCACCGGCACTTCAACCTCCATCTCCACCGACGATCATGATAGACTCGGAGCAGTTCAACCTGCTGATACAGCGGGTTCAGGGCCTCATCGAGATGGTGCAGACCATGCGGCAGCCTCTAACGGTGACTCCACTAGAAAACCCACCATCAAGATATCGAGAATCGATCCTCAACCGACCCTACCGACCTTCTTTTCTAAGGTTCATCTCCGCCCTCTTTCTCGATCCCAAAAAATGCCTCAAAAAAAGACGACCATCCGAAGATCTACCGCGTCTGCCGTCAGATCTGAGCCAGATCCATCCACTCCCGCTCCATCACCGGCACTTCAACCTTCATCTCCACCGACGGTCATGGTAGACTCGGAGCAGTTCAACCTGCTGATGCAGCGAGTTCAGAACCTCACCGAGATGGTGCAGGCCATGCGGCAGCCCCCGACGGTAACTCCATCAGAAAATCCACCATCAGGATGTCGAGAACCAGTCCCAAGAAAGAGCATTTGGCCTAGCATACCCGTCGTCCTTAGGAAGGAGAAACAAAGGGCATGAAGTTCTCCCCCAGGAGGCTTCGCAGGAGGATGGAATGAAGTTCGACCGTGCTCATGGGCTCCTCCCGAGCGCTAGCCAAGCCGAACTCTTTCTCAAGCTCGTCGTCAAGGAAGCTTTGACAAAAGAACACGAAGTTCTCCCTCGGGAGGCTTCACAGGAGGGCAGAATGAAGTTCGATCGCGCTCACAGGCTCCCCCCGAGCGCAAGCGAGGCCGAACTCTCCCTCAAGCTCGTCATCAAGGAAGTTCCGACAAAAGGACATGAAGTCTTTCCTCCAGAAGGTTTCTCAACTACGCCCCCCTCAATGTTCAACATACGTCGACCTGAAGCAAGCCAATGGCACTACCGTAGTTAGAACCACCAATGAGGAAGAAACGACAAGGAGGTCGATCACCTTTCGGCATCATCAACGCTACCTTTGGGAGGGGCTTGGTACTTCGGTGAGCCGTCATCTTTCAACCGTCATCCCCCAAATTGAGAAGACCAGCATAAAATAGAGGAGATCGTTCGGTCCAGGACTTACCGCCTGAAGAAGCTCAGAGGAACAACGCTCTCACAATCTTGAGACTCGAAAAATTCAAGAATGTACTGCTGATAATTTTTCTTCAATAAAATTTTTCCATTTCAACATTATTATTTCTCGGTGAAAAACTACCTGACAATAGGAAAGAAGCAATCAATAGTGGCCATATTAGGAACAGAAGAAAAATCTCATCCTAACATGAGCAAGTCGAAGGCCTTGATCATTTTAGACGAGATGGGAGGAGAGGTCATGATAATGGCTCTTATGTGCCCCCACAGTTCATTAGGAACAGGAGGAGAATCTCATCCTAACGTGAGCAAAGTCGAAGGTCTCGTTCATTTTAGACGAGATGGGGGAGAGGCTCTAACAACGGCCCTATCTGCCCCCATAGTCCGTTAGGAACAGAAGAAGAACTTCGTCCTAACGTGAGTAAAGTCGAAGACCTCGTTCATTTTAGACAAGATGGAGGAAGAGGCCCTCACAATCGCCCTTATGTGCCCCCACAGTCCATTAGGAATAGGAAGAGAACCTCGTTCTAATGCGAGCAAAGTCGAAGGCCTCGTTCATTTTAGACGAGATGAGAAAAGAGGCCCTCACATTGGTCCTAATGTGCCTCCACAACCCATTAGGAATATGAGGAGAATCTCATCCTAATGTGAGTAAAGCCACAGACCCTGTTCATTTTAGATGGGACGAGAGAAAAGGCCCCGACAACGGCCCCATTGTGCCCGACAACAATAGGAGATAAGATTTTCTTCAATCTCGGCTAGAGATAAGATCTCTTCTGAGCATCTGAGTCAACCTCGGCCAGAGATAAGATCTCTTTCGAGCGATCAAAGTCAACCTCGACTAGAGATGAGATCTCTCCCGAGCGATCGAGTCAACCTCGATCAGAGATAAGATCTCTCTCGAGCGATCGAGCCAACCTCGGCTAGAGATAAGATCTCTCCCGAGCGATCGAGCCAACCTCGGCTAAGAGATAAAATCTCTCTCGAGCGATCAAGCCAATCTCGCTAAAGATAAGATCTCTTCTGAGCGACCAAGCAACCTTGACTAGAGATAAGATCTCTCCGCGACCAAGTCAACCTTTGACTAGAGATAAGATCTCTTCCGAGCGATCAAGCCAACCTCGATCAGAGATAAGATCTCTTCCGAGCGACCAAGTTAATCTTGGCCAAAGATAAGATCTCCTTCAACCTTGGCTAGAGATAAGATCTCTTCCGAGCATCCAAGCTTCTACGTCGGCAGGAGATAAGATCTCCTTCAACCTCGGCTGCTGGAGATAAGATCTCCCTCGAGCTCAACCTTCTTCAACCTCGGCTGTTGGAGATAAGATCTCCCTCTAGCTTGACCTTTGACCTCGGCCGCTGGAGATAAGATCTCCCCCGAGCTTCTACGTCAACAGAAGATAAGATCTTCTTCAATCTCGACCGCTGGAGATAAGATCTCTCCCGAGCCTCGACTTCAACCTCAACCTCAGCTGTAGATAGGATCTCCCCTGAGCTTCAACGTCTTCGTCAATAGGAAATGAGATTTCCCTCAACCTCGACTGAAAACGAGATCTCCCCCGAGCCTCGACTTCAACTTTAACCTCGGCTGGGGATAAGATTTCCCCCCAAGTTTTAAAGTCTACATCAATAGGAGAGAAGATCTTCTTCAACCTCGGCTGGAGATAAGATCTTCCACAAGCTTCAATCGCAATGTCAACAAAAGACAAGATCTCTCTGAACCTCGGCTGGAGATGGGATCCCCGAGCCTTAACTTCAACGACAACCTTGGTTGGAGATAAGATCTCCCCCGAGCTTCAACTTCAATGGATGCAGAGCTCGGAAAAGGACTTCGATAGTCGCCTTCTTGTACTTTCTTCCTTCAAATTTTGAACTCGAAAGTGGGGGGGACTATTGTTGGGGATAAACCCCGCTCCTGCCGAAGTCTAGCCTGATGCTTAGCCCAATGCAATCAGTGATCACGAAAGAGCTTCAACGGCCAAACCTTAGCCGAACTCCTTCAGCCGACCGAACTTTCCAACGATCGAGCTCCAGCGGAACCCCCTCAGCCGACCGAACTTCTCAGCGGTCGAGTCCCAGTCGAATCTCTTCGGTCAATTGAACTTCTCAGCAGTCGAGCCCTAGTCGAACTCTCCCAATGGTCGAATTTCTGTCGAGCTCTCAAGGAGTCGGACTTCTTCAAGAGCCAGACTTTTTTCAGACATCTTCTTCAGTCGGACTTCTATAAAAGTCGAACTCCTTCCAGAATTCTCCTCCAATTGGACTCCTACGAGAGCCAAACTCCCTCCGCACTCCTCCTATCGGACGCCTATGGGAGCTAAACTTCTTCCGAGCTTCTCCTTCAGTCAGACATCTACAGAAGCCGAACTTCCTTCGCACTCCTTCAGTCGGACGCCTACGGAAGCCGAACTCCTTCCGAACTTTTTCTTCGACCAAACTTCTCCAAGAGCCGAACTCCTTTTGGACTTCTCCCTCTGTCGGATTCCTCCAATGGATTACTCTCGGATAATCTCCTTCAGACGTATTCTCTTTAGAAGTCCAAACTTCTCTAAAATTGATATATGCCGAAGTCCACCAATCAATGCCTACTTTCTCAGAGCTACAGCTATTAAATCTCGACGAACGGTCGCTATCAGTTTGCCACAGGCGATGCTACAGACGGCGCCCCCTCCGTGACTGACTCCGTCAGATCTTGAGCGGCCCGCTATCCGATGGTATGGCTGTCACCATCAGTCTGACGATAGCTTTCTCTCCGTACCAAACTCCACTAGGCTTCGAGCAGTCCGCTGCCAGACAGCTGCAGCTATCACCATCAATCAAGCTCCGCCTATAAAAAGGGATCCTCCAAATATATTTTCTTTAAGCTCTAAGTTCTTTTCTCCTTTCCGAAACTTTGCCGGACTTCCATCTGAGCACTCCATTTTTGTTGGCCAGAAGAGCTGACTTGATCGTCGGAGGGTCCTATCGGAGCCACCACCACTGGCTCCGGACGGGACTTTATTTTGCAGGTCATCGACGGTGACCTCATCCTCCACCACTCCAGCACAATCCGGCATCCTCTAGATTCTACACCAACATATAGGGAAGGGATCATATTTTTCACGTGAGACATCTTTTGAAGGGCAAAACCATGAGGCCCATAAACCAAAGCAGATAATTCCTCAAGTACTAAGTCATAAGCCCTGGACCACAACAATGACGTGCTAGGTAGGAGATCATCCCTATAACTATAGGTGTAGGAGGGAAGGAATTATTAGTCTACTGTTGCGTGCTAGATAGGAGACCATCCCTGCAACTGTAGATGTAGAAGAGAGGGCATTATTAGTTTCATATTTTTCAAGGGCAAAATTATGAGGCCCATGAATCAAAATAAATAATACCTCACGTATCGAGCCATGAGCTTTTGACCATAAATAGTCATATTTTTTTATGTCAAGCATAACTAGTTAATGATGGCTCCTTTTAATTTTTAAAATATTTGGGTGAGTTTTTCATATGTTTCCCTGATGTTTTTGAAATGTATTGCTACGTGTCTCCCACCTGGTTCCATATTTTGGGAATATAAGTTGGTCCATTTTGATAGTTTCCCAATAAGCAGTTCGTTGCTCGGGAAAAAGAATATCTGCAAGCATGCTTCATTCACATACAAACAAGGGATGAATAAATAAATATGTAATGAATTACTTCTGTTAGCCCTAGGCACGAACTACTACCTTTTTTCCTTATGTACAATGAAGTTAAAGTTCTAGAGATAACAACTTATTTTGTTCTTTTTTTTTTTTTTGATAGAACAGATATATTATAAAAAATAGCTGGCTGCAAACAAGGAAAACAAAAGCATAAAACTGGCAGTAATTCTGTAGACAATATATACGAAATCATTCCTTAATTCTGGGCATGTGAAAAATCTAAGAAATTAGAATATCAAGAAGTAATAGTTTGTATTAAAATTTATAAATGAGAATTATTGGCATAACAAAATCATGGGATGCGCGTTTGCAAGAGCCCAGCACGAGATGGGAATGGAGATGCCATCGCCTACACCGAATGTGGAGAAAAGTCATAAAAAGCAATCAGGGAAGAAAATACAACCGATCCGGATGATACATACTCAAAAAATAATGACACGGACCCCCGCACTAATAATTAGGTGCACGAAGTAACTCTGATGGTTGATCTGAGAATGGACAGTACAGGAAGGAACCTTCGCATTACCATTAGCCGACATATTGACATAAGCCACAAAGACTTGCAGTTGTCCAAGAGCCACTGTTTCAAATCCATTGGTGCACTTTGATCATCTACAATTCCATATCCACGTAGCGAAACTGTCGCATGAAGACAGCTCACTAGAAATCTGTCCACCATTAGGGAAATTATTGCCTATACTAGATGCACCAGCGTACGTGCATGCAGCCAATCATGGTGCTGATTTCTACGGTGATATACCAAGATGCATGCGTGATGAACGAAGCATACAGAAACCAGCAGTAGTGGTTGAACGTGTGCAGGGCCCAGTCCAGCATACCAGTTGTATTGGGGGAAATACTTTGTGCACCGCGGTGCAGCCCGTGTGCAACATGGTGATTGACTTACGGAATCGAAAGAAAATTTTTTTTTGGATGTCATGCTCCAACCTCACGCATGAGTCAATCACCCCGGGTGCGCATGAAGCTACGCCGTCTACAGTGCATAAAGAATTTGCCGTTGTAATGGATGATGAACCAGTTATAATGCCTCATGGGCTAGAAAAGTTATTAGATTGATCTACCAGTTCAATAGTCGTTTGCCAAAATTCTCCTTATATTTAAACTATTCAAGATCAAAAGAGTGAGAATTCATCACCATACACGTGCCCTGGGATTTGGATAGGCTTATTTCATGGTGCAGAGGCGTGTAAATGAATGCAGCAGTCATGATCAATGGGTTTTCGGTCTGGACATGAAATCCTTCCAAGTGTTGAACAATTTGCCATCTTAAATGACCATCTATCCACAATAGAAGAGAACAATCAAGCCTCCACCATAATTGAAATCTAGGACTGTCAATGACAATAAATTGCTTCTAAGGAAATTCTTTGCTCACCGCGGGCAGTGAGCATGGATTGACTATAAATTGCTTTTAGGAAAATTCTTTGCTCACTGCAAAGCGGTGAGCTTTCGTGCTCACCACCTACTACGGTGATTAGCTCATGCACGAGCCCGGATGGGAAAATTTTTTTTTATAGAGCCGTGCTTTTTTTCCGTCCGAGCCCATATGTGAGCCAATCACCATAGGCAGTGAGCTCTCTCACCGCCACGGTGAGCAAAGCATTTTCCATTGCTTCTAACGCAGCCATCTAAAAAACCACCATACTATTAGCAGACAAGAGGTCCACTAAACGAAATCCAACTCAGGGCAGCATCAGCTTGGCTGGAGAATGGACACAAATCAAAAGGTTCTACAGAGCTCACTAGTCACTACAACGATGTATGTATGGTGATCAAGCAAACATAGACAAGGAATAAATCCCCAACTTCTCAACAAAAATACCAGCGAACCTATGTAACATTTAGACATTTGTGAACAAAAAAATAAAGATGCTTGAATCTGAATTTACATGGCCCATACCTTCAAAACTGTCCTAACTGAAAGTGGAACTCATTCGATTCTTCATGTAGACTGGATGATGATCTACTTCCCAGGATGGTGATCAGAGCTCTCTCTTATCCTTCTTAGGCATTCTTTTAAGTCATAATATATCGTTGCACCTATAGTCTCCTTTTCTTAACATGTGTCTTTCTGCCCCTCTACCTCAATGGTGCCATGTCTTGCTTTCTTTACCACAATCTTCATTTCTTCTATCAAGCAAACCACTTTCCCCTTCCATCATTAGTATGATAGAGGACTTTGACAATGTTTGGTTTACATTCTTCATTAAATTTTACAAAACTTGATTGCATGAAACACCTCTGTTCTTACCATCCAACTCCATTAAACTGCCCCCACACAAGCATCTAAAATATGCTCCTTGATACTATGCCATACTTCATAAATCCTTTCAGTTTGTGGGTGTCTTGTATCCCCCACTATGAACCTAAAGCTCTCCACACCTCCTACCTCAACATAGCTCCATCCAGCTTCCTTTCTCAATCCCCCTCTCTTCATCTCAGCTCGCAACCTTGCCACATCTCCCCATCTTCCAGCCACCGCATACACATTTGATAATGCCACCCTCCAGACGTTTCCATCTGGTTCCAAAACAGAAAGCTCCTTTGCAGCTCTTTCTGCAATCTCAACATTCCCATAAAGCCCACAAGCACCCAAAAGAGATCCCCACACTGATGGTCCAGGCTTAATGGGCATAATTTTAAGGAATTCCAGTGCTTCATCGAGCTTCCCAGACCTCCCCAAAAGGTCCACTACTGTAGCATAATGCTCCATGCTTGGCTCAATTCCATAGTCCCTATGCATGCTCTTGAAGCACTCATAGCCTTCCACTGTCAATCCCGAATGACCACATGCTGAAATAATACTAACAAATGTTAGACCATTTGGTTTATGCCTTCCCCTGTTCTTAAGCTCAGTGAAAACCTTTAGAGCTGAATTACCGTCTCCATGGATCCCATAAGCGGCAATCATTGAATTCCAGGAACCAAGATCCCTTACATCCATCTCTTTGAATATCTGCTCTGATAAGTCTATCCTGCCCGATCTTGCATACATGTCTATGAGAGCATTACAGATAAAGACATCATGATCAAAGCCTGATCTAATCACATATCCATGTAGTATCTGGCCTTGTTGGAGTGATGCTATCTCAGAGCATGCTTGTATTGAACTCAACAGTGTTACATGATCAGGCACCAGCAAACCTGCACTTGTGCCATGGATTTCAGTGAGATGTTGCAAAGCTTCTGCAATGCTTCCATTCTTCACAAAATATGAGATCATTGTATTCCAAGATATTATATCTCTGTTCTCCATTCTTCTGAAGATCAAATGGGCTGACTCAACTTGCTCGCGCTTGGCATACATACCCATGAGGGAGTTCTCAATTATAGTGCACGGGAAGTAATTCATCTTAATCAAGCATGCATGGATCTCCTTCCCATGCTCCAAGGATTCTGAACGTGAGCAACCATGGACAAGGGTGGCAACAACATCAGGATCAGAACAGACATCTCCATTTAGGAAATAGAATCCGAAGAAAATCTTTATCCCCTCGGCAACAAATGCATTCTTTGCATACATCTCCACAAGAGAATTTACCACCAAATCATTGCTATCCAGATCCAATTTTGTAACCAAAGCATGAACCCAACCAAATAAACCTGAATCGCTCATCAACGAGCAAGCCTGAATGATGCTCAGCATGGTCACCACGTTTGGTCGAATGCCGTCTTCCAACATCGTGATAAACAAAACAAAGGCCTCTTCAAACATCCCATGAAGGACACAGCCCGAGATCACCGTAGTCCAAGAAACCACATCCCTGCAGCTAAACCCATTAATAAGTTTCCCAGCGCTCACTATCGACCCTAACTTCGAGTAAGTATCAATCAGGGAGTTGAGTACAAAGTTATCCCCAAGAAACCCATTAGAGAAAAGGAAACCATGCATCATCCTCCCCAACTTCTCATTCTTTAGCAGCGCACAAGCCCGAAGGACAGCCGCAACGGTGAACTCATTAGGAAGAGGGGCTGCTTCTTCTGACAGCATATTCAAGAAGACACGGACAGCGGCATGGGCTGCTCCATCATGGCAGTGACCGGACACCAAGGAGGTCCAGGAGACGACATCTCTTTGGGGCATTCGGTCGAAAAGCTCTGTGGCGCAGTCCAGACGGCCACACTTGCAGTAGGCATCCAGAAGGGAATTGGCGACGAAAAGGTTGGAATGGAGGCCAGACTTGAAGAGGCCAGCATGGAGGCAGGTGGTAAGCCTCAGATCTCTTTGGGCAGCGGAGGAGTTGAGGAGATGGACGGCAGCAGCTGAGTCGAGAAAGAGGTTGCTTGGGGGAGAGAGAGGACGGGAATGGAGAGGAGGAGGAGAAGGCGGGAGCTGCAAAGGGATATATTGCATTGGATTTGTATTAGGGGGAAGCGAAATGGATGTTATTTGTAATTTAGAACTTCAACCGTGTCAAGTTGGATGCAGGCGGGAAGAAGGTGATCTCCGAGCATCCTAAAAATTGCGGTCGTTATACTGTATTCCGTTATATACTGCAGGCTGGTAGACTACCGCTACTCCCGTCCTTGGTAAAACTATATAACAAAAACACCTTGCACAACCTGTGATTCTCAAATCCATTCCTGCCAGGCCGGAAACCGGATCGGATAATGGTATATTTATTTTTATATTATTTTATTTAATAAATATAGATATTAATATTTATTTTTATTTTAAATAAATATAGATATAAATTAGATATAAAAAATATTGATATAATATGAATATAAATCAGATAATTAAACTTTATGACCATGAAATCAAAAATATTATTAAGTTAATAATAAATTAAATTAATAATATATTAATATGGTGATCGATGTTTTCTAAAATTTTTTGAATAATTTTTTAAATTAATAAAATTATAAATAAAATTAGATATTTATATACTGGATAATTTTCTATCTATATTCATATCATTTTTTTTTTATGGCTATATATATAGATATAGATATTAGTCAGATACTCAAATTTATATCGATATTTAAATATAAAAATCAATCTAGATGGATATTATTTGATCTATTTTTACCGTTAGTTCCTATCCACTCCTCTCTTTTCCTTTGTTTACCATTCTCATGCACCTTGCCCCATTTTTTATTATTTTAAATCATAGACAAATAAGAATATGTTGCACAACAGGATGAAAGTTGTACACACTTAAAGAAACTTATATTAGGTCTCTTTCTGAAAAGTTATATACAAATGAGGATCATAAAAGTTATGAAAAATTATATTATCTAATTTTATTTATAAGTACATGTGCACAAAAGGATGAAAATTATATAGTTTGGTACAAGACCATGCCACCATATGTATAATTGTAAAAAATTACATAATTGTTATACTTAAATACACACACATATATATACACACAAACACATACATACACACATATATACATATATATGTATATATATAAAGAGAGATAGATTGAGCTTCGATTGATCGAAGTCCAATCTATATTCAATCGGATCTTCGATCATTCGATCAATACACATCTTCGAATGCGCACCTGAAAAGGCACGTCGGTTGAAAAAATAAGCGCTTGCGCCTAAAAAAAAGTAGACCTATCTAAAAAAAATAGAAAAAAAAAGCTGAAGTTGGAAAAGAAAGCCTGACAAAAATTTAAAAAAAATCTAAATCTGAGAAAAAAGCCTGAAAAAATTTAGAAAAAAAATCTAAAAAAGAGAGAGAGAAAGAGAGAGGGAAAGAAGGCACCTTCTTTCCCCCCTCTCTCTCTTTTTCTTTTTTTTTCAAGGTGCAGGATTTTTTTTGATTTTTTTAATTTTTTGGGCCTAAAGGTGCCTTTAGGCAAATTTTTTTTTTCTACAGGGCTGAAAAAGCGCCACCAAAAAAAAATTAAACCGAAGGGCTATTTTTTTTAGCTTTTTTTTTTTTAGTTTTTTTTTCAAGACCTGGAGGCGCCTAAAGGTGCCTTCACATGCCTCCAGGCCAGAAAAAAATGAAAAAAAGAGCTAAAAAAATAAGTCTATTTTTTTAAAATTTTGTAAATTTTTTTTTGAATTTTTTTCAAGCAGTAGGCCTATTTTTTTTCTAAATTTTTTTTAGGTGCATACGCACACCTATTTTTTTTCAGCCAGTGCACCTTTTCAGATGTGCATTCGAAGATGTGCACTGATCGAACGGTCGAGGATCCGATCGAATATAGGCTGGGCTCCGATCGACTGGAGCCCAGTCTATCTCTATGTATGTATGTATATATATATATATCATACATATATATACTATTGCCTCCAGGAATGATTTTGATGATTATAAAATATTAGAGCATAATCTTAATACTAATACTTTTCGAGAATATCAAAGTCTATTTTTTTATAGAAAGAAAAAGATTGTTGAAAGATTCCATAATCAAATGAAGTTTCTTCAAATTATTTGAAGCAATCCTTGAAATATTTTTGAAGTAAGAAGAAGAATTCCTCCTTAAAAGCCGAGCTGACCCGATTTTGATTCGAGCCCATGGCACGCAATTAACTCTTTGGCTTGGCACGCAATCGAGCCAGCCTGATTTGAAGCTAAGCTGATTGTCTTAGAAAGACAAAAGATCAATTTTGGAAATTTGCTGATCGAGCTAGCTCAATGCTCAGCTTAGCTGGCTGTCTCAGGATGATAGAAATTTGATTTTTGTGAACTACTGATCGAGCTAGCTCGATACAGAATCGAGCCGGCTGTCTCAGTAGGATAGAACATTATCTTACGAAGAATCTTTGCTCGAGCTAGTTCGAAGCCAGAATCAAGCCAACTCGACGTCATCTGACAGACATAATGGCTAGTTCTACATCAATCTGTCTCCACCCAGAATCTTTTTCTAATGGATATTTCTGACCTCCAATGATACTATTTGGCCAAAATCCATGTTATATCAACTGGAACTCCTTGGAAATTATTAAGAAAAAGAAAAATATAAAAGGAAGACACTATTCAAGCCCAAAATAGAAATAATAGAAAAGAAATAGTGAGCTTACAGTTTTTTCCTATCTATAAGAAGGCTTACCTACTTCCAATCAATTTTTTCTTGAATTGCATGCATATGCCCTGTGTCCTAGCTTACCACAGCAAAAACAAGTAATGTTTGAAGAGGAATATGATGATGTTGAGTGAGTGTAGAGATTCTTTAAGAATTTTTATTTCTTGTTAGGATTATAACCTATTCCAGCTTTATCATAGATTGCTTTTTGGTTATTTAAGATCATTCTTATCTTTTCAAAACTACATGTGAACTTATCAACCAATGGTTTTAGCATTTGAACTTTCTTTTTCAAAGAATCATTTTTCTCTATCAAAATCTTATTTCTTTGCTGAATTTCTTCTTTTTTCTTGGATAAGATATCACACATTATTTTTAGATTTTTATATTTACCAGAAATCTTTCTAAATTCTTTATTTAAATCATAAAAGGCGTCTTGTAATTCATCAAAAGAATATTCTTAACTGATTTTTGAGTTTACCTCATTCTCTTGTGCCTTGAAACAGAAGTTTACGACATCTTCAGATTCTTCATCGGAGCTAGATTCATCGCTGTCGCTCCATATTGCAATCATTGCTTTCTTCTTGATCTTAAAGTTTTTCTTCAAGTTGGGACAGTCTGCCTTGAAGTGTCTAGGTTTCTTGCACTCAAAGCATAAAGACATCTCCCTTTCCTTATCCTTGTCCTTGCTTGTTTCACCTCTGTTGAAGGATTTCTTCTTCAAGCCTTGCTTTCTTCTTCTTATAAACATGTTAAACTTTCTTGTAATCAGTGCTATGTCCTCATCTTCTTCATCTTCATCCGTTGACTCATCTTCTTCTTCATCAATTATAGTAGATTTGAGGGCAATGGTCCTCTTTTTTTCCTTCATCTTCATTATGTTGCTTCATGGTGATTTCATGAGTCATCAACGATCCAATCAGCTCTTCCAAGGGCAACTTATTCAGCCTTTTGAATTGCAAGTGACTTTTGCCTCCTATAACTTCGGCAAAGATCTAAGAATTTTTCTTACTAAATCACTATTAGAGTAAATCTTTCCAAGACTTTTTAAATCATTAGTTATATCAGTAAAACAAGTGAACATTTCTATGATTGATTCAGTGGATTCCATTTTGAAAAGCTCATATTGGTACACTAGCATGTTAATCTTAGATTTCTTAATTTGATTTGTACTTGTGAGTAACTTCAAGTCTATTCTAAATTTTTTTTACAAAATTGCAAGTAGAGATTTGGTTAAACTCGTTGGCATCCAAGGCACAATACAAAATGTTCATAGCCTTATCATTTAGCTAAATTAATCTTTTATCTTCCTCACTCCAATCCTTTTTAGGTTTGGGTGTGCTAATGCCATCGACTACAACAGTGGGTATATGCAGCACATTGATTATGATACTCCACATATTATAATCAAGAGCTTAAATGAAGATTCTCATGCGTGCTTTCCAATATGTATAGTTTGTGCCATTGAAAAATGGTGGTCTATTGGTGGATTGCCCTTCAGCAAGTGAACCTCCCAATTGTGTTGTCATGATCTTTATCTCCTGATGGTTAGATCAGTGCTAGCTGAGAACCAAGCTCTGATACCACTTGTTGCCTAGCTAGAAAATCCAAGGAGGGGTGAATTAGGTTATTAAAAATTTTAATGAACTTAGTGAAAGATGTATAGCTAAAGCAGAAAACTATGCAAGATAGATAAATACAAAATAATAAAAAGAAGGACTAACACACACAAGCAGAAATATATACACAAACGTAGCGAATTTATAGTGGTTTGGAGCACCTTCAGTACCTACGTCTACTTTTCAAGCAATCGCTTGAAAATTTTTACTATAATCATCTAATTACAACATGTTTGTTTTCATCAGACTTACAAATAAATCCAAATGATTTTAACACAGGACAATTAATCAAAACCTTCACAAGCCTTCAACCTAAGGCTCCTCCAAACTAAACTAAGTTTGGTACAAGAGAATCCCCTTTTAGTATTAGCCCGAGCTAATATAGTTACAAACTGATTAAAAGAAAAGCGAATACAACTCAGAATGACCCTGGTCGGATTGTTGCCATTGGAGCTTTAGTTTAGGAAGCCTTGAATGCTGACAATGAATTCTTCTCTTCCTTCTTTAAATGAACTTTAATGATCTCAACAAAAAAATTGATTGAAAGTAGGCAAGCCTTCTTATAGATAGGAAAAAACTGTAAGCTCACTAATTTTTTTTGTTATTTCTATTTTGGATTTGAACAGTGTTTTTCTTTTATATTTTTCTTTTTCTTAATCATTTCCAAGGAGTTCCAGTTGATATGATGTGGATTCTGACCAAATAGTACAATTAGAGGTCAGAAATATCCATTGAAAAAAGATTTTAGGCAAAGACAGATTGATGCAGAACTAGCCGTTGTGTCTGTCAGATGATATCGAGCTGGCTCGATGCTAGCTTCGAGCTGACTCGAGCAAAGATTCTTCGCAAGACAACATTTTGTCCTACTAAGACAGCCGGTTCAATTCTATATTGGGCTGGCTCGATTAGCAGCTCATAAAAATCAAGTTTCTATCATCTTGAAATAGCCGACTCGGCTGGGCATCAAGTCAGCTCGATCAACAGATTTTCAAAACTGATCTTCTATCTTTTTGAGACAGCCAGCTTGGCTCCAAATTGGGCCGACTCGACTGTATACCAAGCCAAAGAGTTAATTGCATGCCGTGTCAGAGTTGGCTCGAATCAAAATCGGATCAGCTTGGCTTTTGAGGAGGGATTCTTCTTCTTACTTCAAAAATATTTCAAGGATTGCTTCAAATAAATTGAAGAAACTTCATTTGATTATGGAATCTTTCAATAGCCTTTTTCTTTCTACAAAAAATAGACTTTGACATTTTTGAAAAGTATTAGTATTAAGGTTATGCTCTAATATTTTATAATCATCAAAATCATTCTTGAGGACAATAATCTCTCCCTTTTTGATGATGATAAAATATTAAGCATATCAAAGTAAAAATATATTATAGATTTAAAGAGATATATAATGAGATATTATAAATTTTAATATGCACAAGTATTGTAAATTCCAATATGCACAAGTAATTTTGATAATTCAGAATGTACAAACATTAGAAGGGATGGATGCTTTACAAAGTTAAGATATATAGCAGCTTACATTAGCTCCTCCTTAATGAATGCATTTTATCCACGATAATCTTTAATTTAATTAAGGATAATTAATTGAATAGAGATCCAATTTATATGCTCAAGTATTTATTCTCTCCCTTTTTATCAATCATTAAAAAAGGATAAGCAGAATAGTAACATTACAAACAAAGTTTTCATTAAAAGATGAAGTTGATTACAAGTTTGTATTATTTACAAAAAGAAATTACCAAACAATACACCAATAAAATTCAGGTCAAAATCAAAAAGACTAGAACAAAACAAAAAGAATAGATTTTGGTCCAAGATGACTATTCCTCATCTGAGGAAGAAAATTCAATGATGGGACCAAAAGTAGAGGTGGAGGGTGCAGATAGCTTGCTTCGGGTTCTTGCTAAGGGTCCACAGCTAGCAGTGGAAAAAATTAGTGCCAGATCTTACAATGGCACTGAAGGAGAGTCTAACAGTAGAGGACTGAGGCTTGCTATGGGAGGGTCTAGGCTAAGATGTTGGAGGAAAAATCCGAGAGGCCAGATCATCCAACTTTTTATTAAATCTCTAAAGTACTGAAATCATAATTTCTGTGCCGTCCTGCTAAGTGATGACAAGTTCTTCAATCCTTCTAGTAATCTTGGCTACTTCTTCGATTAGTACCTCAATCTGTCCAGAAGATTCATTATTTTCTTTTTCCAAAATTTTGAGTCTTTGAGATAGATTAGTTATTTGCTGACTAATCATTTCAATCTATGTCTTAGATGAAATTCTCTATTCTTCTAAACTATGAGTGAACTGGAAGTTTGAGGTCAGAAAAGTATGTGTCATTAATTTTTTAGAGATCTGTTCCCACAAACGCTATCTACAAAATGTCAATTGGAGAAAACTTGAAGAAGCTGCAGGTGTGTTGAGAGAGATCTGGATGATGTCTCATTCGAC
>QRFJ01000197.1:376722-396722 GCA_006176705.1 Cocos nucifera
CGTCCGCTACCGCTCCGACCCGGACGGTCCAGGATTGGTCTGTGGCCGTGGTAGATGCTGAACAGTTCAACCTGCTCGTCCAGTAGGTTCGTGGCCTCACTGAGGCAGTGCAGGCCATGCACCAGCAGGCTGCCATACCAGTTCAACCGACGCAGGATTCTCCAGAGTCATGTGGTCCAGTCCAGAGGCAATCGACATGGGCTACCCGACCTCCAATCCCCGAAAAAGGAAGGCAACGGAAGGAGAGCCCTTGTTCGGACCGCAGCTCGTCCCAGGGAGAAGCTTTGCACCTATTCAGCAGGAAGACTTTGGAGATAAGAGACCGTGAAGATCTTCTGGATCGAAGGCTCTTAGAAATGAGCCGACGAATCGAAGAATTCCGCCACGCTCCCTCCTCATACGGTAATGAGATCCGAACCGACCCTCCTTTCTCGCAGAAAATCATGCAGGAATCGATCCCATCGAAATTTTAAGCTCCCACAGTTCGAGAGCTATGATGGGACCACCGACCCAGTCGACCGCTTGGAAGCCTTCCGGACGATGATGCTGTTCCATGGAGCGTCAGACGCCATCCTGTGCCGGGCTTTCCCCTCTACCCTTAAAGGAGCCGCTAGGAACCGGTACTCGACGCTCAAGCCGAGTACCATCCTGTCCTTCGATCAAATGAGTCAATAATTCGTGGCCCATTTCGTTAGTAGTCGGTGCCCACGCTGAAGTTCGGACTCCCTAATGGCCATCAGGCAGAAAGAGGGGGAATCCATCCGGGCTTTCATTTTTCGATTTAATACTACTGCGCTAGAGGTCCGGGACATGGACCAGTTGGTCGCCATGGCCGCTCTCAAAAGCGGCCTTCAGAAGAACGATCTATTGTTCTCCCTGAAAAAGAAGCCTCCCAGGGACTTTGCCAACATGCTGGCTCGGGCCGAAAGTTATGCCTGGGCAGAGGAGGCTTTCGAGGCTAAGGACGGCGAAGTCAGCAGCAAGCGGCTAATCGGCAGGCTAGATAGATCCGTCGAAGAAAGAAAGTGGACTGAAGCTCGGCCGCATTTTCGGACTCCCCCTGGTCGCGAGCAAGCCCGGACTTCTCCTCAAGCTCAGAAGCGGGGAAGCCCTGATGGAAGGACGCACCGAGGTTCTTCTCAGCATCGAAGTTCTCTCCGACGATGATGATTTCACAACTACACCCCCCTTAACACCCCGAAGACTCAAGTTCTGATGGAGATCCGAGAACGACTTCCAAGATCAGAGAGAATGCATTCCCACCCTAACAAGCGCAATCCCAACAAGTTCTGCCTTTACGGTCATGACACTGAGGAGTGCATTCAACTATAGGACGAGATCGAAGAGCTCGTCAAGCGAGACAGACTAAGCCGATTTCTTCGAAGATGGCCTGAGGAGAGGGAAGATCGGCCGAGAGCGCTACCGCCAAGTGGAAAAAACCGACAAGAAGATCAGCCGCCCCTTGGCGTCATCAATACTATCTTAGGGGGACCTCAGCAAGGGAAAACCAGTAGGTTCAAAGGATCGATGAAGAAGCAGAGGATCATGGAGCCTGTAGCCTTCACTGAGGAGGACGGCCAGGGAATCCAATTTTCCACATAATGATGCGGTTGTAGTTTCATTGAATATTGCTGACTACGATGTACGCCGCGTTCTGGTAGATAATGAAAGTTCAGCTGATGTGTTGTTATACGATGCCTTCTCAAAAATGTCCCTACCAGATGATCGATTGGGGCCGATGAATTCTCTGCTAGTTGGATTTGCTGGCAACACCGTACCAATCGAAGGTATCATAACTTTGACCGTAGCAGCAGGGCAGCACCTAAAGCGGGCCAAAGCTCGGGTCGACTTTCTAGTCGTAAAGACCCCGTCCGCCTATAATGCGATCCTCGGCCGACCTTGTTTAAATGCACTTCGGGCGGTAGTGTCGACTTATTACTTGAAGATGAAGTTCCCTACGAGCTATGGGGTTGGAGAAGTCAGAGGAGACCAGGCTCTAGCAAGGTATTGTTACTCGATCGCCTTGTATAAGGGAGATCGGCCCGACCCCTATCTTGTTGATGGACTGGACGTCCACAACGACCTCACTGAAGAATGAGCTGAGCCTGCAGAAGACCTCATCTCTATGTCCTTAAATGATGGAAGCTCAGAGCATATGGTGCAGATCGGCTCCAACCTGGCGGTCGAGGTTGGGAGCAGCTCGTCGCTTTCCTCAGAAGGAACGTGGACGTCTTCGCTTGGACCCCAGCGGATATGCCAGGAATCGACGTCGACGTCATGGAACATCGGTTGGCCGTCGACCCGAAACACTGGCCGATAAGAGAAAAACTATGCCAACATGCCCCGGAGAGACAGAAAGCGATCGCTGAAGAAGTAGATAAACTCCTCAAAGTCGGGCTAATCCGAGAAGTTCACTACCCGACCTGGGTTTCGAACGTGGTTCTTGTCAAGAAAACAAACAACAAGTGGAGGATGTGCGTCGACTTCAAAAAGTTAAACAAGGCTTGTCCAAAGGATAGCTACCCTCTGCCCAGGATCGATCAGTTGGTGGATGCAACCTCGGGTCATGAGTTCCTCACCTTTATGGACGCCTTTTCTGATTACAACCAGATACGCATGGCGCCTGAAGACGAAGAAAAAATAGCCTTCATCACTAACCGAGGTCTTTATTGCTACAAGATCATACCTTTTGGACTCAAGAATGCAGGAGCAACGTACCAGCATTTGATCAATAAAATTTTCAAGGAGCAGATCGGCCGCAACATGGAGGTGTACGTAGATGATATGCTCATCAAAAGCCGAGCTTCAGCTAACCATCTGGCCGACCTTGAAGAGATTTCAGTGCACTCAGGAAGCATAAGATGAAGCTGAACCCTACCAAATGCGCCTTTGGCGTAACCTCTGGAAAATTTCTTGGGTTCATGGTGTCGAGATATGGAATCAAGGCAAATCCCCAGAAAATCCGAGCTATTCGAGAAATAACCACTCCGAAGACGATCAAGGAAGTTCAGCGCTTGGCCGGAAGGGTGGCGTCCCTAAATCGCTTCGTCTCAAGGTCGGTTGAACGTTGCATGCCCTTCTTCGAGGTTCTTAGGCGACCAAAGGTTCTTAGGCGACCAAAGCATCCGAGGAGCTCAAAAACTACCTCGGCGCGCCCCTGCTGTTGGCAAAACCTAAACATGAGGAAGAATTATACCTATATCTAGTTGTCTCCTCGGTGGCCCTGGCAGCGATCCTCGTTAAGGAAGAAGCAAAGACGCAACGGCCAATCTACTACATGAGCCGAGTCCTAAGGGATGCGGAGATAGATACTCTAAGATAGAAAAATTGGCTTACTGTCTCATAATTACTGCCAAGAGGCTCCGACCTTACTTTCAGGAGCACACCATAACGGTCCTCACGGACCAACCAATAAAAGCAGTTCTTCATCGAGCAGACATTTTCGAAAGAATCGCCAAATGGGCAATCGAGCTCACGGAATTCAACCTCAACTACCGACCCAGACCATCAATCAGGGCCCAGATATTGGTGGGTTTTGTACTGGAATGCACCATTCCAGACGAAGTCGAGCTTAAATCAAGCGAAAATAGACACAAAGGCAAGATCGAGCTTTGACGAAGTCGAACCATCACAGTCGAATTTTCCCAAGGAAAGCGCTGACCTCTCTGAAGGCTCCTGGGCTCTGCACGTAGATGGCTCATCCAACTCCGCTGGAGCTGGTGCAGGGCTAGTCTCGGTCAACCCTGAGGGAGTCGTCGCTAAGTATGCGCTGCGCTTCGAGTTTCCTGCTACTAACAATGAAGCCGAAAATGAAGCACTGATTGCTGGATTGAAGATAGCGAAGGAGCTAAAAGTAGATCGGCTTCGAGTCTATAGTGATTCTCAACTAGTGGTCGGCCAAGTTGATGGCAACTTCGAAGCGCGAGAGGAAAACATGATGAGATACCTTGGGATGGTGAAGAGTTTGATCTCGGCCTTCGGCAGTTTTGGTATTCGGCACATCCCAAGGATAGAAAATGCGAGAGCCGATTTTCTCTCCAAACTGGCCACTTCGGCTCCGGTCGAACTACCCAAAGAAGTGTTTCTGGAAACTTTGAAGTATCCGACCATGGAGGAACCTCAGGATATCTTACAGACAGAATTCGAGCCCAGCTGGATTGACCCATTGGTCACCTACCTTAAAGAGGGGGTTCTTCCTCACGATCGAAAAAAAAGCTCGGAAGCTCAGAAATCAGGCTTCCCACTACGTCTTATACGAAGACAAGCTATATAAAAGGTCGTACTCACTCCCCTTGTTGAGATGCCTTCGGCCTTCAGAGGCCAACCTCGCACTATGGGATGTGCACGAAGGACTTTGCGGAAGCCACATAGGAGCAAGGTCTTTGTCGCAAAAGCTACTTCGGCAAGGGTATTACTGGCCGACCTTATTTCGCGATTCTATGGAATACGTAAAGAGGTGCGACCGCTGCCAGAAAAATGCTAGTGTGCAGAGAAGGCCGGCATCCGAACTCACTCCGCTCAATTCACCCTGGCCGTTTGCGCAATGGAGAATGGACATACTCGGCCCCTTCCCAACAGCGTCGGGACAGCGGAAGTTTCTCTTGGTCGCGATTGACTACTTCACCAAGTGGGTCGAAGCTGAACCACTCGCGAAAATTACCGAGGCCAAGGTACAGGACTTTGTTTGGAAGTCACTAGTTTGCCGGTTCGGCCTGCCCCATACCCTCATAACCGACAATGGGCGATAGTTTGTCGGGGCTAGGTTCGCCGAGTTCTGTGAAGGATTAAACATCTCCCAGCGCTTCACTTCTGTGGCTCATCCGCAGGCTAATGGGGAAGCTGAGATAACCAACCGGACCTTGCTACAAGGAATCAAAGCGAGACTCGATAAGGCAAAAGGGGCCTGGGTAGACGAACTCTACCATGTCCTCTGGGCATACCGAACTACTCAGAGGGTGCCAACTGGAGAAACACCCTTCGCTTTGGCCTTCGGCACTGAGGCAGTTATCCCGGTTGAACTTAAGCTCCCTTCTGCACGAGTTGTGGGCTTCAATGAGCAGCACAATCCCCAAGACCTCAGAGTCAACCTCGACCTTCTGGAAGAAAAGAGGGAGGAAGCCCGCATCCGGATGTCAGCCTATAAACAGAAGGTGGCTCGGTACTACAACTCCAGGGTTAAAAGTAAGACGTTCAGAGTGGGGGACTTAGTGCTCCGACGAGCCGCTGTCACTCAGCCTCAGAGTCAAGGGAAGCTCGCTCCAAATTGGGAAGGTCCGTATGAGGTGACGGAAGTTATCCGACCCGAGAACCTATCGCCTGAAGGAACTCGGAGGGATAATGCTTCCCCGGCCATGGAACTCAGAAAATCTGAGGAAGTATCACAAATAAATTTCCTTCAAAAATTCTTTTGCTCTGCGCTTTTGATTTTTGGCACAAGGATTACGAGATGGCACAAAAAATAATAATAATAATAAAAAAAGAGAGAGTTCTCCCACGGAATGAAGTTCGGCGTAAGTGAGGCCGAACTCCGCAGCTCCTCATCAGAATAAAGTTCCGCATAAGCAAGGCCAAACTTTCCTCAGAAGCTCATCATTGGAATGAAGTTCGGCGCAAGTGAGGCCGAACTTCCCTTCGAAGCTCACCATCAAGTGAAGTTCGGTGCAAACAAGGACGGAACAAAGTTCTCCCGCAGAATGAAGTTCGGTATTTCACAGGAGGTGAGATGAAGTTCGGTTGCGCTCACGACCGCCCCAGGACAAGCGAGGACTCTCTGACACCAAGGAAGCCCCGACAGAAGGGCGCGAAGAAGCTCTCCTCCCGAAAGGTTCCGCAACTATGCCCTGCTACTCTAACTCGAATTCTCAGCGAAGGAGCAGCCAATAGTCGCCGCGTTAGGAATAGGAGGAAGACCTCGTTCTAACACGAGCAAAGTCGAAGGCCTCATTCACCTTAGATGAGATGGGGGGAGAGGCTCGGACGATGGTCCACATGTGCCCCCACAGCCCGTTAGGAACAGGAGGAAGACCTCGTCCTAACGCGAGCAAAGTCGAAGGCCTCGTTCACCTTAGACGAGATGGGGGGAGAGGCTCGGACGACGGTCCGCATGTGCCCCCACAGCCCGTTAGGAACAGGAGGAAGACCTCGTCCTAACGCGAGCAAAGTCGAAGGCCTCGTTCACCTTAGACGAGATGGGGGGAGAGGCTCGGACGACGGTCCGCATGTGCCCCCACAGCCCGTTAGGAACAGGAGGAAGACCTCATCCTAACGCGAGCAAAGTCGAAGGCCTCGTTCACCTTAGACGAGACGAAGGGAGAGGCTCGGACGACGGTCCGCATGTGCCCCCACAGCCGTTAGGAACAGGAGGAAGATCTCGTCCTAACGAAGCAAAGTCGAAGGCCTCGTTCACCTTAGACGAGATGGGGGGAGAGGCTCGGACGACGGTCCATATGTGCCCCCATACCCCGTTAGGAACAGGAGGAAGACCTCGTCCTAACGCGAGCACCCGCATCAACCTCAGCCAGAGGAGATAAGATCTCTTCCGAGCGATCCTATCAACCTCGATTAAATAAGGTCTCCCCCAAGCGACTAGGCGGACCTCGACTGAAGAGTACCGACTTCGACCTCGGTGAGAGGTAGGATTTTTGATCGAATCAACCTCGGCAAGGGAGCCTCAACTTCAGCATCGACTTTAGCCAGAGATGAATCTCCTTCGAACTTCGACATGGACCGATACGAAGCCCGGAAGAAAACTTCGGTAGTCGCCTTGTCTGCACTCCCTTCCTTCGAGTTTTGAACTCGAAAGTGGGGGGGCTAGTGTTGGGGATAAATCCCGCTCCTGCCAAAGTCAAGTTCGGTGCCCAGCCTGATGCGGTCAATAGCCATGGAAGAGCCACAGCGGATGCATGTTAGCCGAACTCCTACATCCGACCGAACTTCTCAGCGGTCGGACCTCAGTCGAAGTCCTTCAATCGACCGAACTCTTAAGCGGCCGAGCTTCATACTCCCAGCGGTCGAACTCCTCAGGCAACCATTCTTTCAGCTGGTCAAGCTCCTTCGGACAACCAGCGCCCGAACTCCTCAGCAGTCGGCAGCGGGCCGAACTACTTAGCTGTCAAACTACTTCGATTACTCAATCGCCGAGCTTCAGTCAGACTCCTACAAAAGCTGAACTGTCTCCGCATCATTACGGCCAGGCGCCTGTAGGAGCCAAACTCCCCCCAAAGCTTCCTCTCGGGCCGAGCTTCTAAGGAAGCCGGACTCCTTACGGAACCCTCCTGCGATCGGGCTTATACGAAAGTCGAATTCCATGCGGATTTCTTCAACGACCGAGCTTCTAAGGAAGTCCGGGCTCCCTACAGACTTCTTCAGTGGATGAGCTTCTCAATGGCCGAACTCCTTATGATGGATTACTGTAGGCGATCTCGCTACGATTACATAACAATAACGATCGGCATTTATCGGTAATAACTATCGGCAATAACGATCAGCAATAACGATCGACATTAATCAGGACAGTTACAACGCTCATTAATCAAGGCGGTTACAACAAGCTCCCTCTATAAAAAGGACCCTCCGGATACCCTTAGGTCAGGTTCTAAAAATCCTTTTCTCTTCCTCTATACTCTACCGAGCATTCCATTCTTATTGACGAAACTGACTTGAGCGTCGGAGGGTCTTGCCGGAGCCACCCCCCATCAGCTCCGAGCCAGACTTTATTTTGCAGGTCCCGGCGGCGACCTCATCGGTGTCAACTCCGGCGGACTCCGGCGACGACCAATTTCTGCATCAACAATTATGATATATGTTATATAATATATTATATTTTAATATCTATTTATATTTATAATATATTATTATAATATTATATTATATTATATTATATATATAATAATATAAATTTATAATATTATAATATAATTATAATATATTACTATAATATTATTATTATATTTGTAATATAATATTATATTTATAATGTAAATATATATTGCATATTATAATATCTATTATATATAATATATTATATTCTATTATATATTTATATTTATAATATATAATATAATATAATATTATTATAATATATACTTAGTATTGATCAATATTATTACATTATTATATTACTATATTATATTATATTCTATTATATATATATATATTTTTAATATATATTATAATATTTTATTATAGTATAATCTAATATAATATAATATACTATACTATAATATAATATAATTATGATATCATAATAATGTTATTATAATATTATTATAATATATTCTTAGAATATATTATTATATTATTATAATAATACTATATAATATAATATTATGTATAATAAGAAATAATATATTATATTTATAATATAAACATAAAAAACTATGTTTATTATTATTATAATATATATTTATATTTAAATATATTATAATATGTTATTTATTAATCATACATTATATATAATATATATTTATAATTATACATTATATTTAATATAATATTATTATTATATTCTTATATAATATATATTATATATTATTATAATATAATATTATAATAATATATATTATAAATATAATTTATTATATATAATATTAATATTATATAATATTATATAATATATATATTATATTATATAATATATATAATATATATATAATATTATATAATATAATAATATAATAATATTATTAATATATATTATATAAATTATATATATATATATATATTTATAATATAATAAAATTATTATATAATTAATATAAATATAAATATTTATTTATATTATCATATAATTATATATTATATATTATATTTTATTATAATTTATATTTATTATGTATATATAATATTATAATATGATATAATATTTTATTATATAATATTATTATTATATTATTATATTATATAGATTATATTTATAATATATTATATTTTAATATATATTTATATTTATAGTATATAATATAATATAATATCACATAATGTTATATTATAATAATAATATTATAATATATTATTATTATAATAATTTATTATTATATTTTCATCTAAATATATTATTTTCAGATTACCAAATTTTTGGTAATCTGGATAGCCACCCCTTGCTTGGTAATCCAGATTACCTCATAAGATAATCTGGATTACTAACTTAAAAGGTATATTAAATATGGTAATCTGGTGGGGCTCCTTTAAATTATCAGTAATCTGGATAGATTGCTGGCAACCAAACGTAACCTTAGGGTATACAAAGAGCACCTTAGCACCAACTGCCAATTATACTAAATTACAGACTATAAGATTGCAGGATTGACTTGGGAATTGGGATACTTTGGCAGGATAATCAGGAAGATCAGGAGCAATAGTACCTATATCTGGAATCCCTAAAAATCTTTGATGCGCCAATGGGAAGTCGCCGAGCTCAATCCAAGAACCAGGGAGTTAACAAATGAAGTTATGAACAAACGAAACGAGAGGAGAGGTCAGTTGCCGAGGAGAGAGCCGGGCGTACGTTGGCAGATCTGAGGGTACTTAATTCTTACTTGGTTAATGAGGCTAGATGACTTAACCCAACAAAATCTTACTGCATGACTTAAGCCATGGGTATATCTCACGTTTTCTTTAATCCGTGAAGGATTCGACCTATAAATATTACGAGGATATCCTTGTTGATGCGGTTTATAATGCAATTCTTAGTGACCTCAAGATCTACTGGATCTGCAAGGTTATCCTTTAAGTTTCTCTTCTTGCCTGCTGTTATCTAGGCTACATTTTTGGAAAAAATTGTAGTTTTCGTTAGCTTCAATCTCATCGAGTTTGCTTCATCCAAAAAACAAAAAAAAAAATTAAAAATCTCATCAAGTTTGTTTGAAGCTGCTGTTTGACGTTTGGACTCGCCCGACAATTGCAAGTTCCAGAAATCATGTACTTGAGAGATGAGTTTGTTGGTCTCGTCTGATGCACTTTTGCGGTCGTGCTTTGCTGGAATCACGCAATTTAGTTCAATCCTTATTGTAGTTTTGTGTGATTGTGTCTGAGGGGCTAACGCGCCTTGTTGCAGGCTGCAAATTTGTGATATCAGGGATCTCACCGTGGCGAAGGGAGCGGCGGTCAATGCTGAGCATAGGTGGGCGCCTAATATTAAACTATTGAATAGCTCTGGCGAGATGGATAGAGCGAGAAACTCTGGCGGCTCCAGGGCCCAAAGCGAGGAAATGGGCAAACGTTGCAAAGCTTCCCCCTCATAGAAAATGGATTCAAACGAGAGGGAAAGAAAATAACAGAGGGTGAAGGGGAGCGAAGACAAGCCAACACATTTCTCAGATCGCAGGCGGCATGTGTCTAGCCAACGGGAGCGAATGCCATCCCCTTGGGAGGACCACCACGCCAACCAACCCGAATCACGAAGGGAGCGGCGGAAGCGGCGCTACCGCACACGAACATCAAACTAATGAAGATGAATGGCGGAAGAAAGGTACAGTAACTTGAGCGATCTCCATTAAACCTCCGCGCCTAGCTGCAGGAGGAAGACGGACTACAGCAACTCACCGAATCCGCAACAGCATGGCCTTACCCAAATCATGGTGGTGCTGTAGAGCATCAGAAATTACGGTGACAGTAAGCGGCTGGAAGTGGAGAAAGCGAGAGAGTCTGCCAAAGACCTATGCTGAAGTTGTGCACGGAAATAAATCCAGTTTCGGCAACGAAGAAGGTACGACACGCAAAACTATCCCTAATCTAGATCTTACTTATTCTTTGCAAAGTATAAATCCATACGGCACCAAAAGAGTTAAAGAAGGGGGGGTGTTGACGCAGAAACTTATCGTCGCTGGAGTTGAGGCCGAAGAGGCTGCCGCTGGGGACCTGCAAAACAAAGTCTCGCTCGGAACCGGTGGGGGTGGCTCCGGCAAGACCCTCCGACGCTCAAGTTAGTTCCTGTCAACAGGAATGGAGTGCTCGATAGAGTATAGAGGAGAAGAAAAAGGTTTTCAGAACCTAGCTTCAGTGTATTCGGAGGGTCCTTTTATAGAGGGAGCTTATTGTAACCGCCTTGGTTAATAGGCGTGGTAACTGTCTTGATCAATGCCGATCATTATTGCCGATAAATACCGATCGTTATTATCGATCGTTATTGTCGATCATTATTGCTGATAAGTGCCGATCATTATTGTTGTGTAACCGTAGCGAGATTGCCTGCAGGAATCCATCACAAGAAGTTTGGCCATTGAGAAGCTCGTCCATTGAAAAAGCCTATAGGGAGTCCGTCTTCCGTAGAAACTCGGCCCGAGAGGAGGTTTTGGGGAAGTTCGGCTCCCGCAGGGGTCTGGCTGAAGCCCGGTCGCTGGAAGTCCGAAGGAGTTCGGCCGCCACCAGTTCGGCCGGCAGTAGGAATTTGGTCCGGAGCCTGGGCGTTGAGGAGTTCGGCCGCTGGGCAGGAGTTCAGAGAGCTCGGCCGCTAAGAGGGTTGGAACAAGCTCGGCCGCCAGGGGCTCGGCCGAAGCCCTGCCGCTTGGAGTCCAAAGGGGCTCGGGCAATATGTAGTTCGGCCGCTTGAGGAGTTCGGCCGCTAGGAGTCGAAGGAGCTGAATAAGTAGTTCGGCTAGGACGCGTCCGCTGAAGTTTTTCCGCATTGACCACATCAGGCTGGGGACCGAACTTGACTTTGGCAGGAGCGGGATTTATCCCCAACACTAGCCCCCCCACTTCCCGAGTTCGAAATTCGAAGGAAGGGAGTGCAGCTAAGGCGACTGCCAAAGTTTTTCTTTCGGGCTGCGTATCGGTCCATGTCGAAGTTCGGGGGAGATTTCATTTTTGGCTAAAGTTGATGCTGAAGTTGAGGCTCTCTAGCCGAGGTTGATTTGGTCAAAAATCCTATCTCTCGCCGAGGTCGAAGTCGGCGCTCTTCAGCCGAGGTCAGCCTAGTCGCTCGGGGGGACCTTATTTGACCGAAGTCGATAAGATTGCTCGGAGGATATCTCATCTCCTTTGGCTGAGGTTGATGTAGGTGCTCGCGTTAGGACGAGGTTTTCGACTTTGCTCGCATCAGGACGAGGTCTTCCTCCTGTTCCTAACGGGCTGTGGGGGCACATGCGGACCGTCGTCCGAGCTTCTCCCCCCATCTCGTCTAAGGTGAACGAGGCCTTCGACTTTGCTCGCATTAGGATGAGGTCTTCCTCCTGTTCCTAACGGGCTGTGGGGGCACATGCGGACCGTCGTCCGAGCTTCTCCCCCCATCTCGTCTAAGGTGAACGAGGCCTTCGACTTTGCTCGCATTAGGACGAGGTCTTCCTCCTGTTCCTAACGGCTGTGGGGGCACATGCGGACCGTCGTCCGAGCCTTCTCCCCCCATCTCGTCTAAGGTGAACGAGGCCTTCGACTTTGCTCGCGTTAGGACGAGGTCTTCCTCCTATTCCTAACGGGCTGTGGGGGCACATGCGGACCGTCGTCCGAGCCTCTCCCCCCGTCTCGTCTAAGGTGAACGAGGCCTTCGACTTTGCTCGCGTTAGGACGAGGTCTTCCTCCTGTTCCTAACGGGCTGTGGGGGCACATGCGGACCGTCGTCCGAGCCTCTCCCCCCTTCTCGTCTAAGGTGAACGAGGCCTTCGACTTTGCTCGCATTAGGACGAGGTCTTCCTCCTGTTCCTAACGGGCTGTGGGGGCACATGCGGACCGTCGTCCGAGCCTCTCCCCCGTCTCGTCTAAGGTGAACGAGGCCTTCGACTTTGCTCGCGTTAGGACGAGGTCTTCCTCCTGTTCCTAACGGGCTGTGGGGGCACATGCGGACCGTCGTCCGAGCCTCTCCCCCCATCTCGTCTAAGGTGAACGAGGCCTTCGACTTTGCTCGCGTTAGGACGAGGTCTTCCTCCTGTTCCTAACGGGCTGTGGGGGCACATGCGGACCGTCGTCCGAGCCTCTCCCCCCGTCTCGTCTAAGGTGAACGAGGCCTTCGACTTTGCTCGCGTTAGGACGAGGTCTTCCTCCTGTTCCTAACGGGCTGTGGGGGCACATGCGGACCGTCGTCCGAGCCTCTCCCCCGTCTCGTCTAAGGTGAACGAGGCCTTCGACTTTGCTCGCGTTAGGACGAGGTCTTCTTCCTGTTCCTAACGGGCTATTGGCTGCTCCTTCGCTGTCATCGTACAGTTTTTGCATCCAGAAACAGTATTATCGGAAGGAAAGTATGTTACCGAAGGGAAATTACGGGCAGCACATCCCCGTTTCAGGGTCGTCGGGGCGTTCTTCCTCTGAGTTCCCTCGGGCAGTAAGTCCCATCCAGACGACCTCCTCTATCTCATGCTGGCCTCTTTCATTTGGAGCGTGCTTCTCATTGGTTTTGACGCTGTGAGGTGACAAATTGCCGATGTATCTAGCCCCTCCTCTGGGGTAACGTTGATGACGCCGTGAGGTGGCCGACCTTGTAGTTTCCAGTTACGGTAGCGCTCTTAGCCGATCTTCTCCTGCTTCAGGCTGGCGTTGAAGGAATTTACCCCGCCGAGCTCTTTAATCTCGTCTTGGAGCTGAATGTATTCCTCAGTGTCGTGGCCGTAGTCGCGATGCTAGGGGCATTACTTGCTTAGATCGCGCACGTTTTGGGAGGCCATGGTGCTTCAGGTCTTGGCGGCCGGCTCTTAACTTCGCTGAGAATTTGAGTTAGAGTAGCGGGGCGTAGTTGCGGAACCTTTCGGGAGGAGGGCTTCTTCGCGCCCTTCCGTCGGGGCTTCCTTGGTGGCGAGCTCGAGGTGAAGTTCGGCCTCACTTGAGATGGGGTGGTCGTGGACGCGGCCGAGCTTGCAAAACCTTCCGTGGGAATTCCTTGGAAAAGTTCGGGCCTTATGCTGTGGAGGTCGTAAACACGGCCGAACTTCATTCTACGGGAGAACTTTGTTCCGCCCTTGTTTGCGCTTAACTTGATGGTGAGCTTCGAAGGGAAGTTCGGCCTCACTTAAGCCGAACTACATTCCAATGACGAGCTTCTGATGGGAGTTCGGCCCTGCTTTCGCCGAACTTCATTTCGATGATGTACGAGGAGTTCGGCCTCGCTTGCGCGAAGCTTTGTTCCGCTTTTTCGCAAAACCTTCCGCGGGAGAACTTCATGCTTCTTTGTCCGGACTTCCTTGCTTGCAGAGAGGGGGTCGGCTTTGCTTGCCCGAACTTCATTGCACCTCCCGTGAATTCTTTGCAGGGGCTTCCTTGGTGACGTACATGAGGGGGAGTTCGGCCTCGCTCGCCCTCGGGTGGTCTCGAGCGCGGCCTAACTTCATTGCACCTCCCGTGAATTCTTTCTAGAGATGACATATTTGAGCGGGGGAGTTCGGCCTTACTTAAAGCGAACTTCATTTTATGGTGAGCTTCAAAGGGAAGTTCGGCCTCACTTGAGCCGAACTTCATTCCAATAATGAGCTTTTCGAGGGGAGTTCGGCTTTACTTCCACCGAACTTTATTCCGATGAGCAGCTGCGCAGTTCGGCCTCACTTTATGCCGAACTTCATTCTGCGGGAGAACTTTGTTCGCCTTTGTTTGCGCCGAACTTGATTGAACCTCGAAGGAAAGTTCGGTTTCACTTACGCCGAACTTCATTCCAATAATGAGCTTCTGAGGAAAGTTCGACCTTGCTTCAGCCGAACTTTATTCCGATGAGCAGCGGAGTTCGACCCCACTTATGCCGAACTTCATTCCGCGGGAGACTTTGTTCCGCCCTTGCTTAGGCCGAACTTAACTTTGTGGCGACTACGGAAGTTCGGTCTCACTTGAGCCGAACTTCGCTCCGCTTTCCCGTGAAAGCTTCCGCGGGAGGACTTCATGGAGCTCGGCTTTCCTGGCGTCGGATTTCATTCTGAATCTTCATTTCGATTTCCCGTGAGATTCTTCCACGGTAGAACTTCCTGCTTCTTTGTCGGAGCTTCCTCGATGATGAGCCTCGAGGTCGTAGATGTGGTCGAACTTTATTCCGTCTCATTGCAAATGGGGGAACTTCATCCTTCATTACCCGAACTCCCTTGACGACGGGCTCAAGTGGAGCTCGGCTTTGCTTTAGCTACCGAACTTCACTCCGCCTCCAAAGAATTCTTTGCAGCAGGTTTCGTAGATGACATACTCGAGATGGGGGAGTTCGGCCTGACTTGAGCGATGAGAGCCTCAAGGGAAAGTTCGGCTTCTCTTCCGCCAAACTTCATTGATCAGGAGCGGGAGTTCGGCTTCCCTTCCGCCGAACTTCATTCGGATGATGAGCTGCAGCTTTCGGCCTCACTTATGTCGAACTTCATTCCGCGGGAGAACTTCCGCCCTTGCATGCGTCGAACTTCACTGGATTGTGAGCTTCGAAGGGAAGTTCGATTTCACTTCCGCCGAACTTTACTCCGATGATGAGCTTCGAGGGGAGTTCGGCTTCGCTTACGCCGAACTTTATTGATGATCTTCTAGGAGGAGTTCGGCTTCTCTTCCGCCGAACTTCGTTGATGATCTTCGAGAGGGAGTTCGGCGGCCGAACTTCATTGATGATCTTCGAGGGGGAGTTCGGCTTCTCTTCCGCCGAACTTCGTTCTAGTCTCCTTGTGAAATTTTCTGCAGAAGAACTTCTGCTCTCCGTTTCTCCTTTCTAAGAGCGATTGGTATGCCCAAATGCTTTACCTTATGGCCGGTTCCTCGTGTCCTCATGGTGAGTTTGCTGGCAAAGTCTCCGTTGGATGTTGTCGTACGGCCAGCATCATCTCGACGGAGCCACAGACCCGACCAGCAGGTTGACCTGCCTCATGTCTGCGAGGGCTTCGTATGGAAACTGGGCTATTGGGGCTGAGACAGGAACAGACGGATCTGGCGTGCAGGCCGCCGATCGCCGAGTCGAAGCTCTCAAGGCATTTTCTCTTCGGGAGAGAACTTTAGTGAGGAAGAAGATGGATTTTCAGAGAGAGAAATCATCGTCGAGCACTCCTTTAAGAACAAGGGAACCTCGGAGGTTCGTGCCCTCCTTCTAGCGCCAATCTGTTGACGCAGAAACTTATCGTCGCCGGAGTTGAGGCCGAAGAGGCTGCCGCCGGGGACCTGCAAAACAAAGTCTCACTCGAAACCGGTGGGGGGTGGCTCCGGCAAGACCCTCCGACGCTCAAGTTAGTTCCTGTCAACAGGAATGGAGTGCTCGATAGAGTATAGAGGAGAAGAAAAGAGTTTTCAGAACCTAGCTTCAGTGTATTCGGAGGGTCCTTTTATAGAGGGAGCTTGTTGTAACCGCCTTGGTTAATGGGCGTGGTAACTGTCTTGATCAATGCCGGTCGTTATTGCCGATAAATACCGATCGTTATTGTCGATCGTTATTGTCGATCGTTATTGCTGATAAGTGTCGATCATTATTGTTGTGTAACCGTAGCGAGATTGCCTGCAGGAATCCATCACAAGGAGTTTGGCCATTGAGAAGCTCGTCCATTGAAAAAGCCTATAGGGAGTCCGGCTTCCGTAGAAACTCGGCCCGAGAGGAGGTTTTGGGGAAGTTCGATTCCCGCAGGGGTCTGGCTAAAGCCCGGTCGCTGGGAGTCCGAAGGAGTTCGGCCGCCAGGCAGTTCGGCCGGCAGTAGGAATTCGGCCCGGAGCCTGGGCGCTGAGGAGTTCGGCCGCTGGGCAGGAGTTCGGAAAGCTCGGCCGCTAAGAGGGTTGGAACAAGCTCGACCGTCGGGGGCTCGGCCGAAGCCCTGCCGCTTGGAGTCCAAAGGGGCTCGGGCAATATGTAGTTCGGCCGCTAGGAGTCTTAAGGAGCTCAGGCGATAAGTAGTTCGGCTAGGACGCGTCCGCCGAAGTTTTTCTGCATTGACCACATCAGGCTGGGGACCGATCTTGACTTTGGCAGGAGCGGGATTTATCCCCAACAGGGGGATACAGCCAATGCGGAGATCGGGGATGTTTCAGGTCATCATGCAGAAACTTAAGTGCTGTAAATGTCCGTGTTATGGTCATCGAGCAAGAGGGTGTAGGAACAACCAAAGTGCAGAATCCTTGAGAGAAACGGCTGCAACCATGGAGGTGGAGGAACACGAGCTCTCGCCTGAACCACAAGGGGTGGAGAGACCAGAATTGATGAAGGTATTCCTGCCGGTGAGCGAGAAAATGGCAAGCATTTCAGCATACCTCGATCGAGCTGCAATGGTTGAAACATACGGAAGACCAGTCAAAACAGACGATGTTGCTGGTATTCTAGAACCAAAAGCCAGGAAAGCAGGGTCGTGGTTCACAAGAGAAGTGGCACACAGAAAGTTCTTCGTTGCCTGTCTAGATAAACAAATGGTGCTTGCATTGATGGCGGAGGGACATATCAAAGGGGACGGTTTTACAGCAATGGTGAATCAATGGAATCAATTTAGTGGAAGAGTTCGACACAAATCAAGATACAAAGTCTATGCCACTTTGCCTCTTTTCCGTCGGACAGCAGAGACTGTTGCTGGAATTATTTCAGGTTTCGCGATACCTCATCGAGCAAGCCAGCCATTCAAGTTTAAGATGGGAGGATCTCACGCTGAGGACATCACCGATATCAAGGAAAAGGTTGAGGTAACGGTGGCTTCACGCATTTATACGGTGGGAATTGTTATCAATTTTATCCCAGAACAGAACAGGCACCTCATTACAACGGGATGTCACCGGAGCCAGAGGGGGGCCAAGACGATATGGATGAGGAAGAATGGGAATTCTGGAACGGATCAGGAGGAAGGTCACCACCAAATGGTTGATGGCGTTATCACCAACACAGAGGAACGGAGATCGAAATTTTAGAAGGAGACACCATATTGATGAAGATAACATGCACGAACCAAGACAACAATCGGAAGAATGGGTGGAACCAATGACGTTAAGGTCTCAATCGGGTCCGATAGAATTTGAGGGAAAGAAGGTGCTTTGGGTTATCCATAGAATATTAATGCTGGAGCTTTTCAAGCGGCTAAGCTAGGCGAGATGGAACAACAATTTCTGGTCAGATAGGCATGCGTCTAATCCCCTGAAAAAAAGGATTTCGAATTCAAATCAAGATACGCTGTTGCTGGAATATATATAGCGAGAAGCCCGCTGAAGCAATCGCAACATCATTTTTCGATGGGAAACCTGCCAAAATTTCTGGAACGAGAATGGTGCATAATGGGTGCCAGCGAATGAAATCATAATGCCCCAATTTAGCAGGGGATTTGCCGGATGTACCAAACCATATGGGACGAAGTCATCTAAAAATCAACTAATCCCAGTGATGAAGGTTTTCACGAGGATTCTTAATGCACTACCCATCGGGAATCAGGGATTGGAAGTTAATTCCATTTCGAGCAAAGGGAAGGTTACGTGCAAAAGAAGTGCACAAATACATGCAAAAAAGTTTAAGATGCTAGGTTTGCAATGACGTGGAACTCTACAGTGGCAGAGGGAGTTGTGTTTTTTGAAGGAAAATATTCAATTAGTGTTGCAATCAGATTGCTCAAAAGAAAATTATGCTGAGAAGTGGCTGCTAACAAATGTCTACGGTCCATTAGACGTTGAGAATCAAAGGAACTTCATTCAAGAACTAAACTAACTAAAAACCAAGTGGACAGGTCAATGGACGCTCATAGGGGACTTCAACATAACAAGATTTCAGCAGGAAAGAACTGGTGAAGGAAGAGGAAAGAAGGCGTCAATGTTGTTTAACACCTTTATTAATGATAAGCAATTTAAAAAGATTAAATCATGGCTAAGACATTTCACATGGACTAACCTCGGAGAAAAACCAACAATTGCAAAATTGGACCAATGCCTTGTCTCAACGGAATGGCTAGATACACGCCATGATGCAATGCTAACTCATCTAGCGAGAACGGCCTCAGACCATTGCCCATTATGGCTGGAATGGAAGAGACACCAAATGTACAACAAACCTTTTTGGTTCGAAGCATCCTGGTACGATACACTGGGCTTTGATGACATGATTCATAGATGGTGGGAAGCAGTGCCTGTAAAGGAAGATGCTACAGCAAACATTGTTGGCAAACTCAGATTTTTGCGGGCTAAACTGAAGATTTGGAATAGAAGCACCAATGGAAATATGGTGAAAAGAAAAGAACTGATAAAGAATAGAATAGACTGGCTAGACATGTAGAAAGAGAAAAGGACTCTAAACAAGGAGGAATTAGAGGAACGGCAACAACTAAAAGAATCCTTACATAACACACTACAGATAGAGAATTCAATGGTTAAAGTATAGAGACAAAAACAACAAATACTTTCATCACTGTGCAAATGCTAGACGAAGAAAAAATACAATTAGAATTTTAGAATGGAACAAAGAAGAGGACCAAATAACGGACTTGGTATTAAGGTAGTATATAGAACTTTTCAAGGGAGAAGAAGGAGCCGATCTAAAGGTAGATTAGAATATGGTATACCCCAAACAAATAGCAGATTTACAAGGGATGGATGCACAGTTTATAGTGGAGGAAATCAAAGGCGCCATCTATGACCTTGCAAAGGACGAGGCCCTTGGACCGGATGAATTCCCAATGTCTTTTTATCAGAAATATTGGGAAGTATTAAAACAGGATTTATGTTGATTTTTTACTGAAATATAATCTCTGAAGAATTAACTATGCATATATTTGCCTAATACCGAAGAAACAAGAGAATAAATCAGTAAAGGACTAGAGCATGGTCTAATGAAGATATTCACTAAGGTTCTCAGCACAAACTATCAAGACAGTTGAATAACTTGATATCTGAAATACACTCAGCTTTTATAAAGGGAAGACAAATCAGTGACGGCTACCTATGTGCCTTGGAAATCATGTCAAATTGCAAAAGAAAACAAAGACAGGGGACTTACATACAAACTGGATTATGAAAAAACTTTTGATAACATTAGATGGGATTTTCTTCATTCCATGCTTATAGCGAGGGCCTTCAGTCCAAAGTGGTGTTGGTGGATCAAACAGACCCTCCAAAGCAGCAAATTAGCAATTAACATAAATGGCGAGATATCAAGATGGTTTACAACACATAAAGGACTAAAGCAA
>QRFJ01000197.1:401722-444222 GCA_006176705.1 Cocos nucifera
ACTCCTCAACGGTCTAACTCCTCAGCGGCCGAACTCATTAGCGGACGAGCCCCGACCGAACTCCTCAGCGGTCGAACTCATTAGCGGCCGAACTCCTCAGTAGCCGGACTCCTCCAGTCGAACTTTTATGGAAGCCGAACTCCTTACAGACTGTTGACAGATTCCTACAGGCGATCCCACTACTAAACGGTTACACGACAATAATGATTGTCATTTATCAAGTCAATAATGATCGGCATTAATCAGGACGGTTACGACAATCATTAATCAAGGCAGTTACAATAAGCTCTGCCTATAAAAAGGACCCTCCAGATACGCTTATGCCAAGTTCTAAGCTCTTATCTCCTCCTCGAAATTTTGCCGAACTCCACACTGGACACTCCATTTCTATTGGCCAGAGCTAACTTAACCGTCGGAGGGTCCTGCCGGAGCTATCCCCACCGACTCCGAACAGAACTTTGTTTTGCAGGTCACTGATGGCGACCTTGTCCCCTTCCACTCCAGCTCAATCCGACGTCAACCAAATTCTGCACCAATAGATTTGACGCTAGAAGAAGGGCCCTTTGTTCTTGAGGTTTCCTTAATCTTAAAGGAGTGCTCAGCAACGATCTAGAGTTCTTCGCAAAAAAAATGCCTTCCAAGCAAGCTTCGATCCGACGATCAACGGCCTCCGCGGTCCGATCCCATCCAGATCCATCTGCTCCTGCTTCAGCTCCGGCAACTCAGATTCCATCTGTACCCACGATAGATGCGGAGCAGTTCAACCTGCTTGTCCAACAGATCCGTGGCCTCACGGAGGCAATGCAGATCATGCAGCAGCCCCCGGCGGTGACTCCATCGAGCAACCCGCCATCGGAATGTCGAAAATCGGCCCCAAGGAAGAGTACTTGGGCTAACATACCCATCGCCCCTGGAAAGGAGAAACAGAGAGTAGAGGATCCGTATTCGAATCATGATTCTCCTCTGGAAGAGACCTTCCCCGTTTGTAGCCGAGCCCCTCAAGATTTGCAACCAAGACGACGTCCTTGATCACAGACTGCGGAAGATGGACTGGCGGATTGAAGAGCTCAGCTACGTCGCCCCGGCTCACCTTGACGACGTCCTTACCGATCCTCCTTTCTCTCTCCGAATTATGCAAGAGTCCGTCCCGCTGAACTTCGAGCTCCCTCAATTCAAAAGCTACGATGGAACTTCTGATCCAGTTGATCATCTAGAGGCTTTCCGGACCATGATGTTACTCTACGGTGCTTCAAACGCCATACTGTGCTGAGCCATCCCATCTACCTTAAAGGGAGCAGTGAAAAATTGGTACTCGGCGTTGAAGTCGGATACGATCTTCTCTTTTGATTAGATGAGCCATCAGTTCGTGGCTCACTTCATCAGCAGCCGATGTCTGTGCCGAAGTTCAGATTTTCTGATGAATGTTAAGCAGAAGCAGGGGGAATCCATCCGAACTTATATCATCCGATTTAATGCTGCCGCATTGCAGGTCCAAAATCTAGACCAATCAGTCGGACGGCCTTCAGAAGAATGACTTGCTGTTCTTCTTGAAGAAGAAGTATCCCAAGAACTTCTGGCTCGGACCAAGGGATATGTCCGTGCGGAAGAAGCCTTCAAATTGAAGGATGAAGAAGTCATAAGAGAGCGGCAGACAGATGAGTCTGATAGACCCACCGCCGATAGAGGGTCGAGAGAAGTTCGGCCACGCTTGCGGACTCCCCTCCGAGCGCAAACGAGCCCAAACTTCTTGAGCTTGTCATCGAGGAAGTCCCGATAGAGGGACACAAAGTTCTCCCCTAGGAGGTTTCACGGGACACAAAGTTCTCCCCTAGGAGGTTTCACGGGAGGGCCGAATGAAGTTTGGCCGTGCTCACGAACTCCCTCCGAGCGGAGCAAGGCCGAACTCTCCCTTAAGCTTGTCATTAGAAAAGCCCCGACAAAAGGGCACGAAGTTCTCCCCCAGGAGATTTCACAGGAGGGCCGAGTGAAGTTCGGCCGCGCTCGCAGACTCCCCTCCGAGCGCAAACGAGCCCGAACTCCTTAAGCTCGTCATCGAGGAAGTTCCGATAGAGGGACACAAAGTTCTCCCCTAGGAGGTTTTACGGAAGGGTGGAATGACGTTCGGTCGTGCTCACGGACTCCCCCCAAGCGGAGCAAGGCCAAACTTCCTCTCAAGCTTGTCATTAGAAAAGCCCCGGCAAAAGAGCACAAAGTTCTCCCCCAGGAGGTTTCACAGGAGGGCCGAGTGAAGTTCGGCCGTGCTCACGGACTCCCCCAAGGGCGCAAGCGAGCCCGAACTCCTCGAGCTCGCCATCAAGGAAGCCCCGATAAAAGGGTGCAATGAAGTCCTCCTTCCGGAAGGTTCCACAACTACGCCCCTCTCAATGCTCCTAAGGCTCAAGTTCTGATGGAAGTTAAGAACCAGCTACCAAGACCAGGAGAATTACGATCTCCCCCAAACAAGTACGATCGAAGCAAGTACTGTCTCTACCATCGCGACCACGGCCACGACACTGAAGAATACGTTCAGCTCCGAGACAAAATCGAGGAGCTCATCAGGAGAAGCTAACTGGGTCAATTCCTCAGACACCAGCCTGAAACATGAGAAGATCGGCCAAGGATGCTGCCGTAACCAGGAACAACAAAAAGGTCCATCGCCTCCTATACCATCGATGCCACGACAAGCTCGCTCCAAATTGAGAAGACCAGCATGAGATGGAGGAGGTCGCCCGGCCCGGAGCTTATCGTTTGAAGGAACTCAAAGAGACAACGCTTCCACAACCCTGAAACATAAAAAATCCAGGGATGCGCTGCCAGTAACTTTCTTTCAATAAAATTCTTCCGTTTCGATAATATTATTTCTTAGTACAAAAACTACGTGATGATAGGAAAGAAGCAGTCGATAGTGGTCGTGTTAGGAACAAAAAGAGAACCTTGTCCTAACATGAGTCGGTCAAAGTCCTCCAACCTCAGCCGCAGGAGATGAGATCTCCCCCGAGACAACCTTGACCGTAGGAGATGAGATCTCTCCCGAGCCAACCTCGACCGCAGGAGATGAGATCTGCCCTGAGGCAACCTCGACTGCTGGAGATAAGATCTCTCCCAAGCGTCCGTATCAACCTCGGCTGCAGGAGATAAGATCTCCCCGAGGCAACCTCGACCGCAGGAGATGAGATCTCCCTCGAGCCAACCTCAACCGCAGGAGATAAGATCTCTCCCGAGACAACCTCGGCTATTGGAGATAAGATCTCCCCTGAGCATCCATATCAACCTTGGCCGCAGGAGATAAGATCTCCTCCGAGGCAACCTCGGTTGAAGGAGATAAGATCTCCCCCGAGCGATCGGGCCAACCTCGTCTGCTGGAGATAAAATCTCCTCCAAGCGCCCGTATCAATCTCGGGGGCAAGAGATATGATCCCCTGAGCTTCGACTTCAACGGATGCGGAGCCCGGAGAAAGACTTCGGTAGTTGCCTGTTTTGGTACTCCCTTCGAATTTCAAACTCGAAAGTGGAGGGAGTATTGTTGGGGATAAACCCCGCCCCCACCGAAGTCCAGTCGGATGCTCAGCGGACAATACAACCGGTAGTCACAGGAACTCAACGATCGAACTCCTCAGCGGCCGAACTCATTAGCGGACAAGCCCCAGCCGAACTTCTTAATGGTCGAACTCCTCAGCGGTCGAACTCATTAGTGGCCGAGCCCCGGCCGAACTTATTAGCCGGACTCCTCCAGTCAGACTTCTATGGAAGCCGAACTCCTTACAGACTGTTGATTGATTCCTACAGACGATCTCACTACTGAACAGTTACACGATAATAATGATTATCATTTATCAAGTCAATAACGATCGGCATTGATCAGGACAGTTACGACAATCATTAATCAAGGCAGTTACAATAAGCTTCGCCTATAAAAAGGACCCTCCAAATACGCTTATGCCAGATTCTAAGCTCTTATCTCCTCAAAACTCTGTCGAACTCCACACTGAGCACTCCATTTCTGTTGGCCAGAGCTAACTTGACCGTCGGAGGGTCCTGCCAGAGCTACCCCCACTGGCTCCGAATGGGGCTTTATTTTGTAGGTCACCGACGGCGACCTCGTCTCCTTCCACTCCAGCTCGATCCGACATCAACCAAATTCTGCACCAATAGGAACCATGTCACTGAAAAACAAGAATAAATCCTGATCTACGTATGGATTGCCTCTTTTAACGTCTGAAACCTACATTAGCATATTCCTACACTTTTTCCCTTCCATCCTAATCAGAAACGACAATATGAAGATGAATAAAGTATTAAAAATAGGAGCATTAACTAACTCCTAGACTGACAAAATGATACAATTTTGATTAATGGCTATTTCTTCTAGAAAGAGGAATATGCAGTTCAGGTGAAAGATCTTTCAGAGCTATGTTGGAGGACATGGATACACATTCTAGCATGTTTATCCTAACCAAATACCTGATAGATATATCTACATGGGCACAGTTTGAATCTCCACTTTTTTGCAGGTCCACTGCCCAACCTTGTCACATTTCGAATGCCTAGTCAAATGTTGGAGAGTAATGCAATTCAAAATGGTGGATAACATGTGTTGGAAAATGTGCTTGGAAGATATATATTCCCTTAGAGAGCTTTAAGGCATTGTTATAGGGGACAGTAAGTACAAAATATTTAAAACACTAGTTTGGGGCATGTGAAGTGCACATGATTTAAGCATGAATAAATAAATTACAATGCAACATAACCATTCATCATTAGACTAATACTACATCAAACTAATGTCGAACAACATTTCCTCCAGAAACTGGCATTGGATAGAATTTCCATCTTCCTACCTCTGGAAAATCAAATCTTGCTCTTCATGTATGTACTTGCAACCTTGTCATACATACATGATCAGTTAGAAAGATTTTTTGGATCGTGTATACCATAGGAGAGCAAAAATTCATAGCAGTTCCCAAGCGAAGGAAATGCAGATAAATAAACAGTATGCTCCACTACAGTATTTTTTTTTCTTTAAAAAAAACAAGAAGAAGAAGAAGAATGCTAATGTGCTAAAGGTATCTAGATTGAGAAATGGAATAAAGCTAGTTTGGGAGTCAGCCATATCAGAGGAGCTTTTTTGTTCTCATTACAGCTGACCGTAATGGTTCTGTATATCAAAAGTTAACTACATGGTAATATAATAACCATTTGTTCCAAAAAGAAACTTCTATGAAATGAAAGGATGGGCTCAAAAAAGTCTGGTATGTTATGTATTCAAGAGGAAAACCACAGAGCATCTGGTATTTCTTTCAGAAACAATCACAAAAAAGTTCCAGAACTGCAGCTAAGAGGTGAGAACCCATGTGGCAAACGCCAGGGCCATTAGGTAGGTCCTCACAAGGAGAACATCTGCATGAAGTCTGGTTCAATATAGATAGTTTTCTTTTTGCAGATGCAAATTATTAAGAACAATATCCTGAACATTGTTGATAATGGATTCAGATAGTTTAATCTCGGTTTTTAATGGTGAGATAACCCACTTGCATGAAAGGAAACAACCCAGCAGACTGGCTCGACAATTGGGTAGAGAGGCTGCTAAAAAACTGTGTAGGATTGCAAAGTTCTTTGGAGATTTTTAAGACCTTGATGCTGAAGGCAACTCAATCAAGCATTTTTTTTATCACAAAACATTTTTTTTAAAAAAAGAAGAATCTTTCCCTAGTTAGGTCTATGTGGGGAGTGGGAACCTTTGAGTCGGATGGGTAAATTGAGACAGATTTGCATCTAATCATTGAAGCATGAATCATCTGAACGTAGACTACTTTGGACTCATCCAGTAGATCATCCAATTTAAAAGAGAAAAGACACCACGATCTAAATACACTGTAGTTAGCATGTTTCCAATGCCCCACTTCCTCCCCCACCAACAAAAAAAAAAACCATCAAATAATAGTGCTTCAAGAAAAGCACTTGTATCCTATCGTATCTTCTTTATCTTTTTCTTTTTATTTTCCGGAATCAAAGACAAAATGCAATTAGATATTGCACATTATGTGATTGCATGATTTTTTTCTAAATAGATAAAATCTAAAATATTTGTATCCGTGTCTCAAAACAAGAGCCACTAAGAACTAATTCTGTGAGAAGATCATTGAAATTACCTTGATTAGGTGGTGGAAGAGCCCTGTTATGAGTGGGATGATATGTGACAGGTGTGAGTTCCTGAAAAGATACATGGAATTGTTATGGAAAAACACAAAGAAAATACTTCGAACGATTCTGCAAAAAAATTAATATTTAAGTCAAGCAACAAAAGTGACAGATCAACAACCAAGTATGTGAATAATGTGTACAAAAATGACTAACAGCCCCTTCAGTACACCCTTCATGCAATTAAAGAAATTGTTGATATCATTATAATTGATCAGATTTATATCAACCAGATTTCAAAGTGTCTGGATAACAGTGATTTAAAGGTGCTGTGCGGTTGAATGATTAAGGACAAAGTGACAGAGAACCAAATTAGATGATATGTGTGCACACAACAAAAAGTTGACATAAATGTGCAATTAAAGAAATTGTTGATTCTTCATGATACTTCTTGACATTTCAAATAATAAACCATGATTTTGTCATGGTTACACATCAACTTTTCACATTTTTGTCTTCAAGTTTAAATTTAACAAAGGTTTTATCAATGCTATCAAACTACAAATAAATAGGTCCAAGAAATTATTCAATATATACATGCATCTTTACATATTTATAGATGCATTTATATAATATGGCGACATCCTTATGTCTGATCTTTTGAAGGTTTCTGTGCATAACTCTTCTGGACATAGGGTCAGTGGTCTATCTTAGATGAGATAGGGATTACAGAGAAAAGAAAAAAAAGGGGATTTCTGAAATCTTCGCCAATATTATAGGAATGGATATTTCCAATACTTGGCTGAAATAGTAAACCAAGATTAACTTTCTAATAGAAATCAGGAATTAAGCATCACTAAATCCTAATCCTAATTTTTGTAAACTTAATTTAGATTATTTTATTTTATTTTTATTAAAAATTTTATTAAATTTCAAATCAGCTGTTAGAATTTTATTAGGTTATATTTTTGTTTCTCTATTTAAAAACTCCATCTCTTACTCTATGTAAAAAATCTTAGTTAATTAAAAAAATTAAATAAAATTAAATTTTTAAATTTTAATTTTAATTTTTTTTATTTTTTCTTTTGATTTTGCATCAATTTGATACTAGAGCGAATATTCTGCAAATTTTTCTTCCATGTTCTCTTCTCCCTCTTACCCGTCGCCTTCCACCCGATCAAAAAAAGAAATCTTCCCAGTTATCCCGACCGCCAGGCCCCTCTCCCCCTCTTTCTTTCTAGCGGGACCACAGCTTGGTCCTCTCCGGCGTCCCCCCCACCCCCGATTTCCCTTTTAGCTCTCGCCGACATCACTGTCTCCACCACCGACTGTCTTCTTCTCCAGCATCGGCGCCCAGCGGCTTCCTTCCGGCCCTCTCCGCCAACGCAACCCATCTCTCCGCCGCCTCTCGCCATCGCCAACATCGCCGTCGACACCGTCTTCGCCGCCGGCCGACCGCAGAGCCCTTGCCGCGACCGGCTGCAAAAGCTCCAGGACCCGTCGAGTTGAGAAGGAGCAGGTTCTTCGCCGAAAACCCCATCTCATCCCGTCGTCGACTGCCGACTGCCGGCAATCATCGCCGTCAACATCTCCGACGACAACATGAGCTTCTCCAGCTGTTGATCCCTCTTCCGCCGTCGACTCCATCCCCATCAACAGATTGAGTCCCCGGCCCCGTCGCTCCCCCAATCGGTCTTTCCGTTGCCATCTCTACCACCGATCGCCGCCGACCGCCACCGACGCCTCACCTCTCGCCGTCGTCCACCTCCCGATCGACGGCTAAGACACCGACACCGAGTCCGAAGGACAGCATCCACACACGCTCTCCCCGAAACCACAGCCGCACTGTCGACGTCGTCCCAAACGGCCCCCGATCGACGACTTCCCCGTCTTCGTCATCGTCTCCGTCCTCGTCGACGACGACCACGCCCACTCCCTTCTCTCTTCCCCTTTCTTGTCGCCTGCGCCACCTTCGCCGTCGATGCCGCCTTCACCCCTTCCCATCGCCGGCCGCTCACTGCCGTCGACGCCGTCTCCGTCGCCCCTTTTTCCTTTCCTCGCCAGTCGTGGGAGCCCTAAAGGCCAACGGAGATAACAAAAACAAAAAAAAAAAATCGCGATCTGTAAACTGTCAACTGCGGTCTATAACCCAACGGTCGATGGATCAAAAATTAAAAAAAAAAAAAATTTGCTCAATAACCTGCACGAGATGAAAAATACAATTTTTTTATTAAATTTAAATTTTTAAATTTTTAAATAATTTAAAATTATTTAGATTCTGATTTTATCTTTATTTTTTTATATTTATTACTTTTCACGTCAAACATCCACATTTTTATTATTATATAAATCAAAAATATATACATTAAATTGAACTCTATAATTTTTACTATGAGCATCATAATTAAAAATTTTAAATATATATAAAATTTTAATTTTTTTCTTATCATGACTATCGGTAACTTAAAAGATGCACAAACTACAATGGTTAAGAAACTAGAAACTGTCAAAAAAACTTAATCAATCTTTTAAAAATTTTTAAACCAAATTCATCATTCTTTAAACCAAATTCACTCTGACATTAGTGAGCTTCGTACTACTCAAGTAAATAACCGTATAGATATGACAAATCTTATAGATCAACAGATAGAACGCCAATTATTCTTAAGAGAGTTGAGAATAAGCAAACAATCTGTAGAAAATGATTCTCCTAGTATTCAACCTATTCATCGATCTCCTTCATGAAATCTTAAGCCTACTAGTAGCCAGAATCGTGTCGTACATACTAATGAGTCTTTTCAGGCTCTCCCAACCTATACAACAGTTCCTTCGATTATCCACTACTCTATAAATAATTTTGAGGGTTATCATTATCCTAGAATAGATGAATATGATAGAGAAGGCTATAAAGAAAAAATAGATCCGCCAAATCCCATTCTTAGGAATCCTAGGCAGCCTACTAGGTATGCACGAAATCCTGTATACTTTAGACCCTAAGGATAATAATATAGAGCATACCCGCACAAATATGAAGATTTAGAAGAACCACTAAAAAGGGTTAAAATAGAAGTTACTTCTTATGACGATAGATTGGATCCAGAAGCCTTCCATGACTGGTTATTAGATCTAGAATCCTATTTTGAGTGGTATTACATGTCAGATGTCTCTCGCATCCACTTCACAAAAATGAAACTAATAGGATCTACAAGCGGTATTAGCAAACTATTGAAAGGAATTTAGAGCGGGTAGGACATCCTCCTATAGTGCCTTGGGAAGAAATGAAATTTAAGATGTACGAAAAATATGTTCTCATATATTATAAAAGTCAATTATTAGATCAATGGTAAACTCTTAGACTAAAAAATACTAGCGTAACTCACTACATGACTCGTTTTGAGGATCTACAGTTGAGATGTGATATATCTGAGAATTCATGAAAACTAGTTTCTAAATTCATTAATGGTTTAAGAAATGATTTGAAAAAAGAAGTTTTCTTGTATTCACCTGATTCTGTAGGAGAAGCTTATCATAAAGTCCTAGAAATAGAGAAATTTCATAAAACTTCATCACAAAGAAAAGCTCCTTTTCTACTAAAACTGGGCAGTCTAAACCTATCCCTAGTAGTCGTACTAGAAGTACATCACAAATAGCTCCTTTCCATTCATGACCAAATTTTATAGATACTAGAACCAGAGAACCTGTACCAAAAATATCCCAATCAACTAGTTCGTCAAACATAGAGTATCATTATTATCACGAAAAAGGTCATATAGCTGCTAGATGTCTACGTCGTACCTTGACCATAGAATCAGAATATGAGAAAGCAATTTCAGTTGAAAATACACTAGAAGATTTTAATCCCCTAGAATTAGCTAATTTTGAAGAAGAGTATGAGGAAGACTATGAAGAGTTAGGAGGTCAGATTAATGTTATGCGTTGTATAGTCAGCACTCCTGTAGATTCTGAAGCTTGAAAATGCACCAGTATTTTTCATACATATGCACAGTCTGAGGATAAGATATGTAAACTAGTCATTGATGATGGTAGTTCTATGAATATAGTATCTAAGTCTGCCGTTAATCGACTGAAACTGAAACCTCAACCTCATCCTCATAAAATTCTATGGGTGACAAAACATCCCTCCCAGTTAATGAATGTTGTCTAGTACCAATTAAAATGAGAGCTTATTCTGCTGAGATTATGTGTGATGTTTTACCCATGGCTAGTGTCTTATTAGGTCGGCCATGGATTTATGATGTAGATGCCTATAATTTTGATAGAGAAAATACCTATATATTTACAAATAAAGATAAGAAAATTAGATTAAATCCTGCTAAATCTAATGAGCCCCGACCTTCTAGAAAAGACAAGAATGCATCTCAAACTCCTAAACAAAAGAACTGTCATATTTTTAACTCATAAAAAATTTGAAGAAGAAAGTTCAGAAACTGGGATTATGTTAGCAGTCATTCCTAAAGGTAAAATTAGATTAATCTCAGACATCCAAGATAATCCACCTCCTGAGATTGAATAGTTATTAGAAGAATTTAAGGATGTGAGTTCAGAAAAAATGCCAGATGATTTTTCTCCTTTACGAAAAATTCAGCATGCTATTGATTTAGTTTCAGGATCTTAAATATCTAATCTTCCACATTATAGAGTGAATCCTAAGGAACGTGAGAAAATGAGAAGACAAATAGATGGTCTACTACAAAAAGATCATATTCGTCCTAGTCTTAGCTCATATGCTGTACCAGCCTTTTTGACATCAAAAAAAGATGATACATGGAGGATGTGTGTAGACAGCAGAGATATCAATAGGATTACTATCAAGTATAGATTTTTCATTCCTAGGCTTGAAGATATGCTTGATCAGTTAGCTGACTCTATAATTTATTCTAAATTTGATTTACGTAGTGGATACCATCAGATTAGAATTCGACCTGGAGATGAGTGGAAAACTGCTTTTAAGACCCAAGATAGACTTTATGAATGGTTAGTCATGCCATTTGGATTATCCAATGCTCCTAATACATTTATGAGATTTATGACTGAGTTATTAAGATCTTTCATTGGTAGATTCTTAGTTGTCTATTTTGATGATATTTTAATCTATAGTAGGTCTAGAGAAGAACACCTAGGTCATCTTAGAAAAATTTTTGTCTCTTAGATCTGCTAGATTATATATTAATCTTAAAAAGTGCTCATTCTTTCAGAGTCAAATATTATTTTTAGGATATGTTGTATCCTCCCAAGGTATCATAGCTGATCCTGAGAAAGTGAAAATAATTAAAAATTGACCTGAACCAAAATTCCTTTCTGAGGTTCGTAGTTTTTATGGTCTAGCTTCTTTCTATAGATAGTTTATTAGAGGGTTTAGTATCCCTATCACAAATTGCATGAAGAAAGGTGCGTTTCATTGGACAACTAACACTGCTAAAGCTTTTAATGAAATAAAACTTAGGATGACTGAGACACATGTACTAATACATCCTAACTTTTTCAAAGTTTTTGAATTAGCCTATGATGCATCAGGATAGGAATTGGAGTTTTTAGCTAGGAGGGTCATCCTATAGTCTATTTTAATGAAAAACTTAAAGAAGCTAAGCAAAAATACTCTACATATGATAAAGAATTTTACGCTGCAGTTCAAACCCTTAGGTATTGATGATATTATCTTTTACCTAAAAAGTTTGTTCTATATTCTGATCACCTATCTCTTAAATACATTCAATCTCAGAAGAAACTTAGTGCTAGGCATGTTAAATAGGTAGAGTTTCTTCATGATTATACTTTTGTTCTCAAACATCAAGCTGGTGTTGAGAATAGAGCTACTGATGCATTAAGTAGAGTAATTACTGTCTTACAATCCATAAAAATCAAGATAATTGATTTTGAGCGAGTAAAAAATGATTACCAGCATTGTCCTAATTTTTTTGATATTTATCGAGAGGTTAGTCAAGAAAATCATCAAGAATTTATTGATTTTGTGATTAAAGATGGTTACTTATTTAAAGATTGTTATCTTTGTATACCTCGGATATCTCTACGAGAGTTTCTTATTTGGAAACTTCATGCAGAAGGATTAGTAGGATATTTTGGACAAAATAAAACTGTAGCTATGGTTGAGAATAAATTTTACTGACCATCTCTTAGAAAGGACGTAGCTAGAATTCTCTCTCAATGTCGTATGTGTCACCTAGCCAAGGCTAGAAAATAAATCACTGAATTATATATTCCATTGCTGATTTCTCATTCCCCATGAAAAGATCTTAGTATGGATTTTATTTTTGAACTACCTAGAACTGCAAGGAGACATGATTCAATTTTAGTGGTTGTTGATAGATTTTTTAAAATGGTACACTTTATTCCTTGTCACAAGACTTCTAATGCTTCTTCTGTTGCTAAGTTATTTTTTAAGAAAGTTGTTAGACCTCATGGATTACCCACTTTAATAGTATCAGATCGTGATGTCAAATTTGTAAGTTATTTTTAGAAAATTCTATAAAAATTATTTTGGACTATTTTAAAATTTTCTTCAACTTTTCATCTCCAAACTAATGGTCAAATAGAGGTTGCAAATAGAAATCTTGGTAATTTACTTAGATGTCTAGTTGGTGATAAACTTGGGACGTGGGATTTATCATTGCCTATCGCAGAATTCACTTACAATAACTCCGTAAATAGATCTACTGGTAAAAGCTTTTTTAAAATTGTTTATGGTTTTAATCCCCGTTAACCTATTGATCTTATTTCTTTACCTATAAATAACCGTACTTCTGAGTTTGTCGCTTCTTTTGTTAAACACATTAATGAAATTCATACTGAAATCAGACAAAAGATTGTCATGAATACATAAAAATATAAACTTGCTGTTGATGCTCATCTTAGAAAATTGAAATTTAACGAAGGTGATTATGTTATGATTCGTATTCATTCTGAACGTTATCTACGAAATTCATTTAAAAAGTTATATGCTCGAGCCACTGGTCTTTTTCGCATCCTTCGTAAACTTAGGCCTAATACATATCATATAGAATTACCTTCTAATTTAAAATTTAGTCCAATTTTCAATATTAAGGATTTACTACATTATCGAGATACATTCGAGCCTCCTACTATGCATACAGGTGACAGCTAGGATCACATTCTTCCTCAGTGCCAGTTTTGGTTCTTCCATCGCTTCCACCAACTTCATCAGACCAAATTGAATGCATTCTTACAGACGAAATTGTTTCTTCTACTGATGGAGAATTTCGAAGATTTTTTATCAAATGGCAAGGCCATCTAGATTCAGATGCTACTTGGATCCTTAAAGAAGAATTACAACGAATTGATCCAGATATTTTCGAATATTACATCAGTTCCTCGCCAGAATCGAGTTCTTTTCAGTCAGGAGAAAATGATAGGAATCAGGGATTATACACGTATTCTAGAAGGAAGCATTGCTAAACCCTAATCCTAATTTTTATGAGCTTAATTTAGATTATTTTATTTTATTTTTTTTGAAAATTTTAATTTTGTTAGGACTCTGTAAAAAGAGTTCTGAGTTTCCAGTCAGCTGTTAGAATCCTACTAGGTTATATTTTTATTTCTCTATTTAAAAGCTCCACCTGTGTGAAGAACCTCAGACCTGAACTATTAATTGAAAAATTAAGTGAAATTAAATTCTTGAATTTTATTCTTTGTTTTCAAATTTTTTCTTCTTTCTTTTCTTTTGGTTTTGCATCACTTCCTTATTAAGAAAATTGTTGATTTATATCGGCAAATATGATAGGGGCCCAGATAAAGCTTACATCACTTGGTGACTGTCTGATGCTGATACAAACTGATGTCTGGGCTGAGATACCAGCCAAGACAAGAACCTTGTGAGTTAGCTAACTGGAAAAATAAACTGCTTGATGTAGGACCCATGTGGTTAAGGCCGCAAATGAGAAACAATGGGCTTTAAGAAAGAGGGAAAGTTTCATGTTTCAACTAGACCAATCCATTTTTGCTGACACAAATTGGTCTCAGTCACGAGTGAGCTGAAACCAATCCATACTTTCAGGTTTCGGACACTTTCAGTTAGTTTTGTCCACAAAACAACCAGTTTTAATCTAGATTTGACCAACTTTTGCAGACAACCTAAATTTACCATGAATGCTATGATTTTTCTAGTTTTATTTTAGGATCATTTTTTTTTCATTTCTTGAAGTATTCATTTTTGTCAAGATTTCATGTTTCTTAGTGTTGTTTTGTTCTTCATTTCTTTAATAATAGTAAAAAAAAAGTCAAAGAAACAGCAAGAAGGGAAGCATTGGAGGATGAGAAGAAGAAATCAGATGTGAGAATAGGAGACATCTTATAACGATGGTGGAACCTTGACCTTTTCTTTTCTTTTCTTTCAATAAACATTACTATAAATTCTTCAAAAGTTTTTACTTTATATGGCCCTCTATATAAAGATGTCAAAACAAGTAGCCCTAATCCTAAAAGGTAATGCCATGCAGCTTCGGTTATGCACACAAGAAAAGAGCTCTGGATAACATGACAAGAGGGAATTAATTGAGACTCCAAAAGTTGTTGCTATGCACTAGGTTTGGTTGAAGTCCATTACAAAGTGGAAAGCTAGTTTCCAGTTTTAGCCTGCCTGTGGGACATGGTGGTCTTTGAGATGCAGAAGTGCCATGTATGTTAGGTGCCTTACATGGAAATTCATAAGGATGGGTGCTTCCGACACTCAAAGTTCACTGCCTATGGTAGACAAATCCAAATATGGAAATTAAGTTAGTTTACACTTGGTAGCGGACCTAAACAGCACCTCACTATACACTAGGGAGTAGTTGAATGCTGAGTTGCCATCTCAAATTTAATGGCCCTAGAGAACTTCTCTTGTGCACGAAACAAGCGCCGTGAAAGTATTTTTCAATTCTAAAAGGGCTCTAATCTTTCTTATTATGACTTTCAGACTCTTCCAACAAACTCTGCTCAAAAAGGAACTCAAAATCAACCAAAAACTCCAAGAACATTCAAAACTTCAAAAATAACAACCAAAAATGATAAGTAAAGTCATCATAAGTTAGCAGTCAAATGACCCTAAATATGACTCCTAAAAACTTTCTATGACTCTTAAAGTTCTTTAAAATTTTTACTTAAATGGCATTTAGTGACCCAAATGGGATCACCATAGTGATCTAAGATTATTGGTGATCCGAATTCTCGGTTGATCAAATCCCCAGTGATTTGAGATCACTGTATTTGGTAGACCATGGTCCGGTGATCCCCGGATTTCCATGAATAATCTATTTGATATTTCATAGGAATCCAGGATCACTAACCATAAAATACCAAAACTACCCTTATTATATTCCATAAGAATATATTTATCAATCAAATAAATATATTATGATAAAATATTAATATATTAATTACTAATATATTTAATAAAAATATATTTATTAGTCCTATAAATTATTAATCCTATAAATATATATTAATTATTATAAAATTAATTTTATTTATACTTATAATATATTATTTAAAATATTAATATTTATATTGATCAGGAAAAATAAAGCAAATAGAAGTAATATATTAAATAATTTCATTATATAGATATGAAGTGCAATAATATATTACCACTATAATTTAAAATCAACATTGAATAATAGTATGAAAATAATATAATTAATAGTATATTATAATTTAATATATATCATAAATAAATATATAATATCAATATAATATAATATCATATATATAATTTTAATATCATATATTAATGGTACATTGATATACTAATTTTTTTTTGTTGGATCGAGAGGTATTTTTTTTTTTCAAGTTTCAACTATGATCACTACTATGAGGTGATCTTGGATTCTTGACCTCCAGAATAGGTATCCCATCACTGGATTGGACAAGGATTTGAGGAGTGAGGGCTATTTGGGATAAATATCATGTAAGATCATTGTGGTGCAACCAAACGCAATGATCTCATCACCTCCACCCACATCATTCTTAATCTTGGGATAATCACCCCATACCAAACACCCACTTAAGGAGTTTGGGGAGCAAGCAAGCTCTTTAGCTGGATCAAATCTGAATTGATGAATGCTCTTGACACTAATATCTCATGGACTTGATCTTAATGAAATCTCAATTGTTGTGTGATCTAGGCTGTTTACTAACATTCCCAAATTCTAGCTTTATGACACCAAAGACAATAGATGGAGAGATCATTATCAAAAGTAAGCCTAGGTAGCACTACTAACCAGTAGAGGCTGTACTCTTTTCGTAACAAGCAGAAATCATATTTGAAGTGGCATACAAGAGAAAATCCCATGATAAGGATGTGCGCCACATAAAAGCAGTACAAAAGGAGAAGTTACCATTTCCACATTTTGCCTAGAGCAGTTCTTGTGGAGGATAGTAAACAATGGTTGGGTGCTGATTTATACATATCGAAAGACAGCGCATGCTTACATGAGTCATGTTCAGCTTTACTACAAAAGCAAAAATTATCGGTACTAGCTGAAAAGAATCCAAATAAGAAAAATGTTTGGTGATTCGTTTGATTAAACAAAAGAAAAAAAAAAAGCCTGCGTCCTATATTTCTAGATCGATGTTCATCATCTGTTTGTTCCAGCACCCGTTTATTTGTTTCTCAATCTTTTCTTCTCAGATGGAAGCTCTATACATGTCCAAGATGCAATTTCTAATTATTCTTCAAAGACATCATAAAATTTCTATCTGCAAAATACAAATAAATCTAAAACCAAGAGGAAAGCTTCGTCCATCGAATCTGAATCGGTTCCGACTAACCTTCACGGGCGGCTAAAAGATTTTCTAACAGAAGCTCAAAAGATTTGCCAAAAAAAAGGTTTAACAAACCAAAATCAAGATTCGACGCAATCGATGCTTTAGAGAGAGAAGGAACAGCAACAGCAATCTTGAAACCGTTCGAATAGACAGGGAGAACTCACGGCAACACTCCGGATCAAATAGAGAAAGAAATCTAATAAAATAGATGATAGAGGGAAACAATCCCGATCAAATAGAGAGGAAGGGGACTTACGGAAGGCTGGGCGGAAGGATCGGTGGGTCGGATTTGGCTGAAGTTGTGAGGATTGTAGGAGGGCCAGTCACCAAGCAGAGACCCCATCTGCGATTCTTCTATAGCAGCACCCTTTAACTTCTTGTTTCTGAATGGAAGCAGCACCTTTAAGTTCGCTCAGACGATATAGGCCTTTTTAAGTACTTATGCGGGATGGCGCTAGGAACAGAAACGAGGTGCGCACTCTCCCTCTCTCGCTCCGGTTTTTCGTCTTTCTACTTGTCTTTTGCCCACCGAGGAGAAAACTCTCTCCCTCTCAAAACACTTTTACGAGGGGAAGGTTGAATCCGGAGAGGGAAATAAGGGACCGGATGAAACCAAGGGCAGCCATGCGCTTGTCTGGTGATTGGTTAACTAAAATCAAATTTTAATTGAGATTTAGAGGGATTGTGGACTTCTTTGCACCATTTTGGTGGAGCCGCTCGCCGGTGTCTTTCACTGGACGAAGTCCTTTACCTTTCGGATTCGGATTGCATCTTTACGCGAAAGGTTGGTTGTTCTTCTTTTGCCACGTCAACCATGCATGCAGGTCATAAAGCAATCCAACTTTTTTTTTATTTTTTTATCATCTGTTGCACACATGTCAAAATAATTATTGTAGAATCCAATACGAAAGAAAGCAAATTATTCTTTAGATACAATCCGAATCCCTAAAAATCAATCAGCTGGCTTGCACCTCTCATTTTATTATACGGTACACCTCATCATGATGTGTCAATATTTTTTTAAAATCCAATGTCCTCACTATTATAAATATCCATATTTTATTAAAAAATATATCTATTATATATATATAATAATAATAATTTTCTATGAAAAAGTATTATTTCAGATGATTTTAGTTGTGCTATATGAATTATTATTTTATTATCAATAATAATTTATATATTATTTTTAAATAATAATAAAATAATATATTTAAAAATTAAAAAAATAATATTTTAAAAATAAAAATAGGAAAAAAATAAGAGACAAAAAATATTTTAAAAATTATTAATTTATTATTATTTTAAAAAGATAGCATATCATTTTTTTAATTTTAAAAATAATAATATATTAATTTATTTTTTTAAAAATAATATTTTTATTATTTTATTAAAAAATATGTTTCAAGATCTGAATCGATCAATCGAATCAGATCAGATCAAATCTAATAAATTATTCGTAAATAAAATATGGTATTCCATCAATTTGAAGGCCAAATTTCTGTATTTAATAGCCTCCGAAAGTTTGGAGAGGTATGAAAAGAAGTGAAGGAGTGGGGGTGCGATCGAGATCGACATTTGCTAAGAGAGAAGGAGAGCCATGGTGGGATGGCACCGACGAGCATGAAGAAGATATGAGAATAGGAAGGACGAAAAAAATAATAATAAAATATTATTTTATAAAAAGAAAAAAAAAGAGAAAAATAATAAAAATAATAAAAAAAAGAAGAGAGAGAAATCTCTCTTCCTTCAGTGGTGGTGTAGAAGGCGGTGGCACCGATAGGGGCGTCGGAAAGTGCGATCGATATCGATATTTATCGAGAGAGAAGGAGAGCGGTAGTAGGACAGAAAGAAATGGGACGACACCGACAGGCATAGAGAAGATATGAGAAGAAGAGAGGTCGGGATCGGTATTTGCTAAAAGAGAAGGAGAGCCATGATAGGGCAATAAGGGGGTGCAGCGGTACCGATGGATGCATAAAGAATATGAGAATAGAAAGAAAAATATTATTTTATAAAATAATAAAAAATATATCATATATATAATAAATAAATAAATAAAATATTAAAAAATAAAAAAAAATATTTATTATGAATATTTATTATTAAAAAATTTTAATAATTATAGACTTTAATTATCTACCTCGCACAACACACATGTCTTTGACTAGTTAATTAATAATTTTAAGGAATTTACTAGAATTATTATCCTCCATAAATCGTTCATGGTGCATAGTATATATTTAAGGGATTTTTGCATGAATACCCTTGTAAAAATCTAACTTTACATAAATACCCTCCTCAAATTACTAATTACATCTATACCCTCATCAAAAACTTTTTTTTGCATAAAAACCCCTAATATAACGGTTCTGCTAACACCATTGATAAAAACCATTATTATTTAAATTAAAAATTAATTAAGATTTTAAAATCATGTTTTTATCCCTAACCAATGAATTTGGCAATCGATCACGATTCTCCCCCTCATTTAAGTGATCCCTTAAATCTCGATCTTCTCTTGATTCGAATCTCCACCGTTGGCAGCCCACCTCCCACTCTTCCCCTCGCCATTCGTTTTCTCGGCACTAACCGTTGTATTCCCTCTCATTACCAATTCCTTCCCATCACCGAAGATCCTCGTCGCTAGCATCCTCATCCATTCGCTACTCTAGGCTGCTCCATTTTCCTCCGAAGCTCTCCTCACTGCTGGAGCTCTCCTCATCGTAGTCCCTCCCATTGTAGATTGCTTTCCATTGCCGAAGATCATCGCCGCTACCATCCCTTCGCCTAAGTTGTTTTGCTGCCCTATTTTCTTTGGAGCTCTCCTCACCAACGAAGCTCTCCTCGCCGCCAGATATCTCCTTACCTCTAGAGCTCTCCTCGCCACTGTATGTCTCCCCTGTATAATTTGCCGGTATCTTCCATGTTTCCTTTATTTTGGTAGAAGAGGCCGATGTCAATTGCCGATAGCTTTCCTGTTCCATGTTCCCTTTCTTTTGGTAGAAAAGAGTTTGTTTAAACAAAATGAATAGGCCAATGTCAATTGCTGAAGATAGTCTTAGAGTCAAGTTACATATAAGTGGCACTTAAAAAATGGGAGATAAAATTCAAGCAGAAACTTTAGAGAGAAAATGGATATAAAATCATAAATCCTATAGATGGATGTGGGGGTTTCCACCATTCTAATTGCTGAGTATCTTTCATCTTTGTTCTCCTGCCAACTACCATCATTGTAAATATAATATTTTAATACATATTTAATGAAAGTTAGTGGAAGAATCTTTCTTCATCTATTTGTTACTAAAAAAAAACAGCAAAAAAAAAAGGAAAAAATGCCATACAAAAGATACAAATATTTTTCTCTTTGGTCTACCTTTTCTTTCATTTGGTTAGTATAGTTTTGGTTGATAAGAATTCTCTTTTATAATCTATATCTTTTATATTTATTTGTTTCATGTACAGGCTTCTTAAAATAGAGCAACAACTATTCAAATTGAAGATAAAATTTGGAGGATATTTTAAGAAGATTAAGAATTCTATAAGAATAAAGTACTACTTTAGGAGATAAATGTGTTGGTTCATTGATGTTGACTATTATTGCTACAAAGATCTATATGATGATATAGTGCATACCTTCAATTGAACCTTGAAGAGAACATAAAGACTCTGTTGTTAGACATTTATTACCTAAATCTTATATGATATTAGACACATATCACAAATTAATGAGTTTATTTAAGGAATACAAGGATTTAAAAGATTACTTCTTATTTGTCGCAAAATGGGTCAATGATATTCAACTTTCTTAATCAACATTAGGCAGCCAAGACCAATTTGAAAGGCAGAATCAAAGTGAGCCTCTAGCTGCCATAGGCATTGATATCCCAATTGGTGCTATTGAAAATAATGACTATATTGCGGTAAATGATGAGACTATATTTCAAGTAGAGCAAAAAATAGATATTAAAATTTATGGTTCTGAGAGTAGTTATCATGGTATTTATAATAGTGATTTGGATGATGATAATGATAATAAAAAATATTATTGAAAATAAGAAAGAGACATATGAGATAGATAATAAGAATTCTAATATAGCTATAGGAGCAAAATATGTAAGTCGAGAACAATTTAAAGTGGCACTAAGTCAATATACTATACTAAATAAATTTGCTGTAAGAGTTCTCAAAAGTAAGCCAGATAGAATGACAGTAACTTGCAAAGATGAAACTTATAATTGGAGGCTCCATACTTTACTACCATGTGATGGTCATGCATTTCAGGTATTATAGTTGAAATATTATTTTTTATATCATTATGTTTTTGAAAAATATTGTATATACTAATACATTGCTTTATTTACATGTGTAGGTCAAAAAATTGAATGAGCCTCATACAGACTCATGTCAATAAGTGCAGCAACAAGATGGCCACATAATTTTGGATACATGATAGGATGATTGGTTGGCTAAGAAAATAGGAAATGCCATTGCATGGCGATCTGGTATGCATGTAGAGATTTCAAAAAATTTTAATACGCAGTGGAAGAAAATTTTAAAATAAATCTATGATTAAATTTAATCTAATCAAGCATGCATGAAAATCATATCTCAATATAAAGCCAAGAATCATCATATGTATAAGATTAAGATACAAGCAAAAATAAAAATCTAATTTTTACCTTTCATGGGTAGATCTTCACCGCGATCCGATGATCCGTGGATATCTTCATAGTCTGTTGAAGCCACAATCCGATGATCTATGGACATCTTCAAGATCCTTCTGAAGCTACATAAATGTCTGGCCTCTATAAATATCCACACGAGGTGGATCTGATGAGGAGATCCCAATCTCATTAGGGTACTAACTTCCTTGCAGAGATCGCTCCTTGAATTGTCAAATTTTTTATCTCTTTTGATTCTCTTCTCAAGAAAATCAAAGAGATCTATAGGAGAATCAAGAAATTAGATCTAATATGATTTCTTTTTTCTTTCTCTTCTTAAGAGAAAAGAAGATATAAAGAAAAGAAGAACAAGAGATCCCATCTCTTTTCTTTTCTTTTCCCATCCAACTCTTGGACTGATTATGGAGGAGAAGGAGAGAGATGAGGCATCCAACTCTTGGACCAAGAAAGAGAGAGAGTTATCTATCTCATGGACGTAAGAAGAGAGGAAGGAGAAGATCACGTCCATCTCATGGACGTAGGAAGAGGGAGAGGGTGAGGCATCCATCACATTGAGCACCCCCTCCCTGTTTTCTTCTCTTTGTGTGCCTTCACAAATCACCGCATGTCCCTGCTTTTTTCTTCTTTCTTTCATGCCATAAGCCTCTCTAAAATCACCGTATATCCTCATCAAGAGGTGCCTCATGTTATCTCTTTAAATAGGAATTAGTTAGGGTTTGTTAGGGTATTGAATAAAGCCCTAGAAGAGGACTCTTCTCTATTGCTGCCCCTCCCTTTTGTGTGCCCCACATTCTCCATGCAAAACCAAGTTGAGCATCCCTCTTGGGCATGGATAAGGGAAGAAAATCCTAGTCCAATGGGACTCTGATTTCCTAACTCAATTCTAATATGATTCGAATTCAATTCGATTCTAAATTGAGTCAAACCTAATTAGAAATTAAGTTCAAATCCTATTTGGAGTAGGAAGCCCAAATTAAACCAAATCCAATCAGTTTAGATCTAATTTAATTCAACCCATATTTGATCAAATCAAATAATTAGTAACATTTGCAATTAAGTCTTCCTAGAACTTACTAACTCTTAGCAAGTCCTTCATATAACTTTTACATATTAATCCAATCATCAATCACATTGATAATTGAATCCTTTCGTGATTCAAAATCGCTATTCGACATCTTGATCAATCAGGATCCTTTTCATGTATAATCCCATAGGTTCTATTCTGTCTGATGGTAAGATATATTTTGATCTTCATCAAACTATCATTGAAACTTCTTTCAATAGATTGGAATAATTTCAACTCTATCAATCAAGGGTCATCAATCATCAAGACGATGTTCGACGAATCTCACGATCCATCAGTGACACCTAGCAGTATGTAGTGACAATTCAGCAGAATAGAAGTAAAAAATTTTTAGGTATAGTTATCGTATAATTCAATTCTTCTATCATGAGTTTCAATAAGATAGAGGTTATAAAAAACTTGTCAAACCTCATCATCTGTCATATACAAGATTGGCTCGACTCGAGTTCAATTATGAATTTCTGTGGAAACTCTTTTCTAATATCGACACTTGCTTTGGTCAAAAACTTTTTGAACTTAGTCTCATGAATTGTATAAGACTTCTTCTTTTTTTACTAAGATCAATAGATCCTATCTAGGTGCACACCATATTCATACAATGAATCTACTACAGCCAACATACACTTCAAGACTCTAAATAGCTAGAAGATCGAGATATGGTATAGTCAAACAACAGTAACCTCATTATGAAAAGCCAAGTCACTGTAGGTCAAAGACTCATTCATACTACTACAGCATCAAGAATGTCACTGACCAATGAGTAGATATCCAAGTAACTTTTCGCATTGATCATTCTCAGTATTTTTATTCTCTAATAAATACCTACACTCTTGCTTCAGTATCTCTATACTGTAGACTCAAGACTCATTTATCCATAAGAAAGCGATCCATGCACCAACCTATCTGGATCGATCATCGTCCCCACAATGATCCTACGATCAAGAGCAGTTTATGAATTAATCACTAATAACACATGCTTTAGATTTTCAATTCTTAAGAATATGTGTCATCATCTTGTTAATTCATTAGACGATTCATGGACACATACACTACATGAATGGTAATTAACTATCCGAATTAATTAGGTCAAGTACGAAATTATGTCCTCAAAAGTATTAATGTGTTGGCCCGATTGACTTCTAAGACGTACATCTAATAGGTGACTTATCACCTATTGAGCTAAGAAGGAGATTATTACAGTTCCATCATCTTGAGCTTCCATATCATAAAGTTTGCAAGGAAAAGAGCTCACATGTCCTTGATTCATGGTAATTGGGTTGATTCTTTTAAAAGAATGGAAGATTTCAAGGAACTTTTGAGAAGAAATCTAGATGTAGTAAAGCTGAAATTAGATGTGGTTGGTGTCAAGTATTACTTCCACCGCTTCTTTATCTCTCTACGAGCTTGCAGTTGGGCTCTTAGCTGGTTGTTAGCCTTTCATAGGCCTAGATGGCTACCACTTAAAAGAAAAGTTTAGGGGTATGATGATGGCTGCTACAGGACTTGATGGAAATAATGGTTTGTTTCTGGTTACTTTTGGTATGGTAGAATCTAAAAATAGTAATAGCTGGACTTAGTTTTTGGAGACACTTAAAGAATCAATTAAAACTCTAAAAGGTTTAGTACTTGATAAGTACCATAAATTCATCAATAAAAATATTAATTTATTAATTAATTTATATTAATTTTTAAAAATTAATGATTAATTTATATATATATTTAAGAAATTAATATTTTTATTAATTAAAAATAAAAAAATAAAAAAATAAAATTTTATTATCAATAGAAAGAGCTCATTTTTTTGATCACAATGAAATAAGTTTCGAGCAAAACGAAGCTAAAACGGAGAAGATATAAATTTCTAAAGAAATAAATTAAATAAAAATTAAATAAAAAATAACATACGGCTCAGCTGGCTCAAGCCGCTGCGCCATATCAGCCGGCGCATTCAAATGCATCGAGCCAAGCCAATAAAGTCGGCACACCAAGCCAGCAACGCTAGTCGACTCAGCCACAGAAGCCATCAATCGATCCACGATCTAGGCGTGGACCGCCAACTCAGCAGAAACCGACGAATCATGGAGCGACACATGATGGACCTAGACCCTTAAAGGGTTCACAAAAAATCTATCACAGCTCATAGAATATTTTGGACTTTTCACTCGATGACAGAAGGCGCTGATTCGTTGCAGTGTGCGGTGCAGCCGGTCCATGGGAACAGTAATTGCACGATCGTATGGCTATGGTTGATTGTGGTCAAGATCGGACGGTAGAAAAAATTTTCTACTTCAGACTTCATGCAAATTGCCATCCAATGGTAGCGCTCAACCTAAAAGATGATCCAACAGTCCAGAACGCTCCCGGCAGTGATCATGACTCCCAACGCGTGATCAGCGGTCAGATTTTCTCCATCAACGCACGATCAATGGATAGAATTTAATCCGACCTAATCTAGATCGATACATATCCGATTTTGATGATTTTTGGTCCATTAGATTTCTATTGAATGGCTAGATTTCACCAGACTTCAACAAAATTCGTCCAGGACTCTTTTTAATCCGATTTTTACTTAAATTTTTCTATATTTTGACGATCAAAGACCTTCTTAGTTCCATGTTGCCTGCAGAAAAGTCTCCAGTCCTCCTAGCTCTATAAATAAGATCCCAGACTTTCAGAATTCATAATCTTCGGTCAAGGTGAAGCTTTGGTATAGGGTAGAGCCAGGCTTTAGATTAGAGGCTATTTCAAAGCAATGGATGTCGAGAAGAAGAGCTGGACTTCTACATCATCTTTCTGCTAATGCCGATCCAAGATCAGAGATCAGCCTATTTTAATTTTTTATATATATATTTAAATTATAAACCTTTTAATTAATATAATATTTATTTTTATGCTTTTTAATTTCATGCTCTTTATTTTTATTATAATTTAATTTCTATACTTTAATTATTACTTTTTATTTTATTACAAGTAGATGCTAAGATCTAACTAGTAGATCTTAGTACCAAGTTTAAATTTCTACACCTTTTAATTTTTACTTTTTATTTTTCGACTTTACTTTTGATTTTAAAACTCTTTTCTTTTCTTTTTTTAAAAATCAAAGATTTCAAAACTAAAATACTACATTTTCTGTGGATTCGATCTGACTCACTGCTATCTACGTATTCTTAATTATTTTAAGAAGTTGGATTAAACTGATAAACATGGTATCTTAACGATAACATCGCGCTCTTATCAAGTTTTTGGACCTGTTATCGGAGAAGGCACGAACATTAAATTTTTTATCTCTTTTATTTTTCTATAAATAAAATTTTTATTTTCTTATAAATATTGCTTGCTAACTTTTTTTTATTTTATAGAAAAAAAGATTAATGAACAAAAAGAACCAGGGAAAGGAACAAATCATTCAGTTTTGCTTGATAAGATCAATCCTAACTCTAGTCCTCTTTTCTTTTTATTTATTTATTTATTTATTTATTTTTAAATTAATTTAAAAATATTCATTTAAATCTAATTAAAAGTCTCATGATAAGATTAAAAATCCTAACTGTTTAGAGCATGCATCATATTAGTTTTATTTTTTATGGTGATTGCTGGAGGCAAGGTAAGCCTTTTAGAATTTAGTTAGTTGTATACATCTAGTTTAAATTGCATAGAACCCTTTGATTGATTTTTTTTTTTTTTACATATCATATTAAATCAAATTAAGAGCAACACCCAATTAAATAAGATAAGATAAAGATTTGATCACTCTTTCTTAGCCCACAAACAACCAACCAGCATCCTACATTGACCTAAGCCTTTAATTTTAAAATCAATTAGACATCAACTCTAGAAGCTCGAGCTCAATAGGACAAGAAACCCTGAGAGTTGAATCAGGTTAGGGTTAGTCAATTTGATTGATGTCTAAAAAAGTGGTTCAGGGATGACTGGATTCGAAGAAAGATGATTTCTAATTGATTTCGTTAGCTTACCTGATCAAGCATAATTGATGTCTAAGGCAAGCAACGGAGGGACTCCCACTGATCTTATACTTACCTGGCCAATTGATTGACTGATCTTATACTTGAAGGGCTTGAAGGTGATCTTGGCAGTTAGGAGCTGTCTAGATCTAGGATAACCATTAGTCAAGATTGATTGACCAACTTGATTGCTAACCAACATCAAATCTAATTAAACCTAATTCTTCTCTCTCTTCTTAGTTCTAGGACTCCTTGGGATCTCTTTTTTAGAACTCTTCTTTCTTTCTTCTCCTTTCTTCTCTAAAAATAAAAAATAAATTAAACTAACTAAAAAAATATAAAAAATAATAATTAAATTAAATTAAATTAAAAATAATAATTTTAAAAAATTAAAAAAATTAAAAAATAACTTTTTAAAAAAAATAATAATATAATAATAAATATATATAATTCTAAAAAAAATCTTTAAAAAATTTTGAACCATACATTAGGATTACACTAATACATGCACGATAGGAAATTGCTTTTTCTGATTTAGTTGAACTTAATTGAATGGTTGATTCATATTAAACATGATAATCAAATGGTAGATCTGAACCTAATAGTCCAAAAATTAGATAAAGTTGATCTTTTTATCCAAATATTAGATCAACTCCTAACCCTAGGTCAATAATCTCCTGTATAATTTACATCACCTTCTAATTATCAAAAGTTTTATTCTATTTATGCTAGCCCAATCCATCATATGAATGAATATCCTATTGCTGCATAGTTTTCATATTTTATCCAAGAATAAGTTCAAGCTACTTAAGGCTACTCCAAGCCGATTAATAATCTCCTTTCAAATTCATATAATCCAGATTGGAGTAACTACTCTAATTTTTCTTAGACATCCCAATAGACTCAGGCTCAAATCCAAATTTCATCTATCCAAAACTATCAAAATAAGCCCCAATACCAAAACTATGCCTATAATAATGATCAGTCTAGTCAGTTTACCCAGCCATTATATAACAACCAGCTATTATACCCACCTCCTCAACAGACCAATCTAGCTGATGATAGACTTAACCAACTTCAACAATTAATTCTGAATCAACAACAATCGATCTTGACTCAACAAGAATCTATCGTCAGGCTAGAAGCTCAAATTGGACAACTAGCTGAGTCTAATATGAGGAGAGAATTAGATCAACTATCAAACCTACCAATTTCAAATAACTCACCTATTGTCCACCAACTACCTGACCAAGTTATCAATTTAATGTCTTACTTAAGAATCTCCAATTTAAAAATGCCAAAGTAATTTCTAAACTTAAAAGCTATAGGATTCTTATGGACCCATACCAAGATCAGATGAAAGAAGCTAGTACTGATGCTAGCCAAAATAAAAATTTAGAGAAATAGATTAGTACTGAGACTAACCACATAAAAGAATCTAAGTCTGAAACTAGTACCGATGCTGGTTCCAGTTTAAATGAGATGGACATAGGAAAAAAGAAAATAGATGATTTACTCGAGACTTATAAACCTAATGTCCTATTCCCTTCAACCCTAGAAGCCGGTTCTTCTTACAAAAATCAAAAGGCATGTAATGAAGTATCAATGAAGTTGTTTAAGCAAGATCATATTAATTTACCTCTAGAATTAAAACTGTCTCTAGTCATCCTTTCGATATCCATTGAATCAAACTTAACTCCTAATTTAAAAACTCAATTTATGAGCATTTTAGAAGAACAAATAGAAAAAATTCTTAATAAACATAGGTCTAAGAATGGGGTCACAAATTATGTTCCTAAAATTAACAACGATTATATCAATAAAGAGATAAGAAATTATCTTCCTAAGATTGTCAATCTAAACTTATTAAAATTTGTCAATCCAATATTTGACACAGGATAGTAAGCTGCATTATGTCTGACTGAAGATGGTAAACTTAGCGCTTGTTGAAAGGCAACATAATATTTAGTTTTTTTTAGTTTAATTTATCTTTTCAGTTAATTTTTTTTTTAGGATAATTTGAATAAGTTGAAGAAAAAGCTTAAATTTTCAAAGGCATATGCTGGACCAAATACATTAAGTCAGGTGTATTCTTTCATATTCTTTATTACATCCTTTATTTTTTCTTCTCCATTGAGGACAATATCGATTAAGTTAGGAGGGAGAAAAATAAAAATTTTAAAATTTTAAGTCCTAAAAAAAAATTAGTATTTAGTATTTAAACACCTGATTATACTTAAGAATCAAATTAAACTAAATATTTTTAAAAGAAAATTGATACATGGATTAGAGAATCTGTGAGATATTGAGGAATCAAGTATTAAGAAAATCCAATAAAGAGTTAAGTCTAGAACATAAAAAGTTTTTTCTTTGAGTATTTCTAATTTTTTCTACTAGCATCAAAGAAAAGTCTATTTTTTTATGGACTTGTGTAGGATAACTATACATTTCTTCATATTAAAAATTAAAATAAAATAGTTTTTAAGTACTTCTCACTAAGTAACTGGGCCTCTTTGCCTAAGCAAGCATTGAGTTTCGCATCAAAAGATGGGTAAGGTAAAGAAGCTCATTGTAAAGCTAGTCATAACTCGTAGCCTGTTTGATTCAAGCTAGTAAGTCCGAGGGGCAAGTATTAAGAAAACCCAATAAAGAGTTAAGTCTAGAACATAAAATATTTTTTCTTTGAGCATTTCTAATTTATTCTACTAGCATCAAAAAAAAGTTTATTTTTTTATGGGCTTGTGTAGGATAACTATATATTTTTTTATATAAAAAAATTAAAATAAAATAATTTTCAAGTACTTCTCACTGAGTAATCGAGCCTCTTTGCCTAAGCAAGCATTAAGTTTCATGTCAAAAGGTGGAAAAGACAAAGAAGCTCGTTGTAAAACTAGTCCTAACTCGTAGCCTGTTTGATTCGAGCTAGTAAGTTCGAAGGATATTCTATACCTAATGCCCTAAAGCCAACTGGTTTGAAAGTCATTGGCCCAAGACTCATTACATGAATCAAATAGAAAGCTTAAGAGATTAATACACTCAATAGTGGTACAATATTAAAAAAAAATATTAGTTTTTTATCGAGTAACTGAGTCCCGTTGCCTAAGTAAGCAATGATATTCACGTCAAAAAGTAGGCAATGTAAAAATAAAAATTAATAAATGAAGGATAGAAGTAGCAATACACTTGCCTATACAAAAATTTAGATAAATCAGAGATAAAGATGGGATAATTTAGAAAAAATTTAGAAAAATTTAATATTCTTTACTTAATTTTTTTATTGATAAGTATTAATATCCCAATGATATACCTCACTTATACTCTACTGAATATCAATGGTCATTTTGAAAACTACTTAGGTAAAATTCGAAACTCTAAAGTTAAAAGATATTTAAAACTAAATTCTTTCTTTACTTGAGGATGAGCAAAGCTTAAGTTGGAGGATGTGATAAGTACCATAAATTTACCAATAAAAATATTAATTTATTAATTAATTTATATTAATTTTTAAAAATTAATAATTAATTTATATATTATTTAAAAAATTAATATTTTTTATTAATTAAAAAATTAATTAAAAAATAATAAAAATTAAAAAATAAAATTTTATAATCAATAGAAAGAGCTCATTTTTTTTATCATAATGAAATAAGTTTCGAGCAAAACGGAGCTAAAATGGAGAAGATATAAATTTTTAAAAAAATAAAATAAATAAAAAATAAATAAAAAATAACATATGGCTCAGCCGGCTCAAGCCGCCGCATCATATCAGCCGACACATCCAAACATGCCAAGCCAAGCCGACAAAGTCGGCATGCCAAGTTAGCAATGCTAGCCGACTCGACCGTAGAAGCCGTCAATCAGTCCACGATCCAGGCGTGGACCGTCAGCTCAGCAGAAATCGATGAATCATGGAGCGACACGTGATGGACCTAGACTCTTAAAGAATTCACAGAAAATCTATCATGGCTCATAGGGCATTTTAGACTTTTCACTCGATGATAAGAGGTGCTGATTCGTTGCGGTGTGCGGTGCAGCTGGTCCACGTAGTCCATAGAAATAGTAATTATGTGATCGTGCGGCTACGGTTGATTACGATCAAAATCAAATGATGAAGAAAAATTTTTACTTCAGACTTCACATGGATCGCCATCCAACGATAGTGCTCAACTCAGAAGATGATCTAATGATCCAGAACGCTCCCGACGGTGATCAGGACTCCCAACGCGCAATCAGCGATCAGATTTTCTCCATCAACATGCGATCAATGGTCAAAATTTAATCCGACCTAATCTGGATCGATACATATTCAATTTTGATGATTTTTGGTTCGTTAGATTTCTATTGAATGGCTAGATTTCATCAGACTTCAATAGAATTCGTCCAGGACTTTTTTTAATCCAATTTTCACTCAAATTTTTCTATATTTTGATGATTAACGACCTTCTTAGTCCCATTGCCTACAGAAAAGGTTTTCAATCCTTCTAGCTCTATAAATAAGATCCCAGACTTTCAGAATTCATAATCTTCGGTCAAAGTGAAGCTTGGTATAGGGTAGAGCCAGGCTTTGGATTAGAGGCTGCTTCAAAGCAACAGATGCCGAGAAGAAAAGCTGGACTTCTATACCATCTTTCTGCCAATGTCTATCCAAAATCAGAGATCAGCCTATTTTAATTCTTTTTTTATGTATTTAAATTATGAATCTTTTAATTAATGTAATATTTATTTTTATGCTTTTTAATTTCATACTTTTTATTTTTATTATAATTTAATTTCTATACTTTAATTATTACTTTTTATTTTATTGCAAGTAGATGCTAAGATCTAACTAGTAGATCTTAGTACCAAGTTTAAATTTTTGTACCTTTTAATTTTTACTTTTTATTTTTCGACTTCACTTTTGATTTCAAAACTCTTTTTTTTTTCTTTTCAAAAATCAAAGATTTCAAAACTAAAATACTATCTTTTTTGTGGATTCGATCCGACTCACTGCTATCTACGTATTCTTAATTATTTTAAGAAGTCATATTAAACTGATAAACAATACTTATATCAAATCGACAAAAGAAACTAGAAGAAGCCGTACAACAGATATATTCCCAAACAAAATATAGAAAATGCATGAGGCATCTGTGCAAAAACTTTCAAACAAAGCTCGCAGGGCACTAGCTTAAAATTAAGGCATAGGATGCAAGGGCATATAAAAAAGTTGAGCATGACGATATCATGAATCAAAGTAAGGAGGCTAGCTTAGAGGAGTTAAGGTATCTTAATGCTAAAAATATTGGTTTATGGAGTGGATCTCAATTAGGTATCACAGCTAAGTATTCCTATATAACGAACAATCTTTCAGAGTCGTTCAATGCCTGGGTTTCTAAGGCTAGACATAGACCGATTCTTGATTTATTGGATATTGTAAGACAAAAGATTATGGTAAAGATGAAAGTAAGAAGGAGAATAGCTACTCGCTGGAAAAAAAATTTAGTTCCTGGGGTCATGAAATATATAAGGGGCATTGGTCTTAAGTTGGGTGATTATAATATTTACAAAACAAGTGATTACAGAGCAAAAGTAATTGAGACTAATAGAAGATATAACATAATCCTCAATGAACAAAGGTGCTCTTATCATTTGTGGGAGCTGTTAGGTATTCCTTGTGTACATACTATGGCTTTCATTTATAATATGAGAGGTGCAACATTAGAAAATTATATCTTGGAGTACTTCACTATTGCAAAGTAAAGGCTACTTATGCATTAGAAATTGGACCATTATCTGACAAGATCCAATGAATAAAAGTTGATATTGGATACAGAATGCTGCCCTCTAAGCTCAGTCTAAGACCTCCAGGAAGGCCAAAAAAAAGAGAATTAGAGGTATAGATGAGAATACATCGAAAAAGATGCACATATGCAATCACTGTGGCAAGCTTAGGCATTATGTAAAGACTTACAAAAATTCAGTAATGGAGGAATCTCAAGCTTCGATATCCTCATCTTCTACATTGAAGAAGTCAGGAAGGTAATATATAGCACTACTCTAACTTAATGATGTTTGTCGAGTAAAATATTGTAAGCCTAAGAAAAATAATTCAAGAAAAAGAGTGTCAATTATAAAAGGTACATATGAAGTGTTCGTAGCATCAAGAGGGCAAAAAAATAAAAAACATCCTTGCAAGTAAGCTAAAAGAATGAAAGCTTCCGTTGGAGAAGATAATTCCTACACATAATCTTGATTGCTATGTGATTGAATATATGTATCATAATTTTTGCATCTTATTTACTTTCAAGTTATTTGGATCGCAGCTACAATTATTACCAAATATTTTAATATTTTGCTGATATAATGCATCTTGGCAATTACTGATTTGCAGGCACTTTTTTTTTGCATTTAAATTATGGATGCTTGGCAGCAAGCTACTAGGAGTTCTTTTCTTCCTTGTCTCAATCTCCTATTTCAATTAAAGGCTACTGATGGCCGACTTTTCTATAGAATAATAGTGCTTTATTGAGTTTTGATTCATATGTCATGCACAAAAGAAATGTCAACGAAAGTTTTAAAAAAGGATTCTAACCAGTGTCGATGACAAATAACTTTTGACATAGACTTCGGGCAGGCATTCATGGTCTCCATTGTACCATATCCGACTCGATGCACTAAATTTTCTAATATACTACTAACTCTTTTGAGGAGCCACGGATAAAAAACAACTAAATACAAAAACCGGCTCAGCACCTGTACTACTACTCTACCGATCTAGAAAATTTATTTTAGAAAACTTGCAATATTTATTTTAGATAAAATTATATTTAGCTATTGTAGTGATAGGTTGACCTCTAATTATGATATGACATGTTGTATTTTAGAAGCATAAGCATGTTGTTCTTCGTGATTATCCTTAGGACATTGGTTAACAGGTCCTCAACATAAATAAAATAAAAAGAAATGACTAAAGTAATTAGTAAAATAATCTAGTAAAGAGGTCCAGGATTCAAACCGTTATGGTAGGATATTTTTGCCATATTCCTCAAAAGAAAAGAATAACTCCTTTTCTTAAAAAATAAATAATTTCTTTGGGATGTCATCAAGTGATATTTTATGTCAAATAGACCTAATATTTAGAAAGGAAAGAGAAGCTAGAATTTTATTTTCAAAATAATATTTTATTTTGTTTTCCATTGAAAATAGTTTTGACTTGAAAGTTTGATCATTAATCAAAAGATGCTTCGTTTCCTCTTCTTATCCATTAAAAGTTTGAAGATAGTTTCTTATCCATAAAAGTTTGAAGCTTTAACCGGCTACCTTTCTCATGCAAAGAGTTGCTTCTTTTCATTTCTATACATACAATGCATTTCAGTAGATTTTTTTAAAAAAATTTCCTTCACTTTGTTATTACAACAATACTTCTCTCTCTAACAATCATATTATCTTTCTCTTACAAGGTAACAAGTACGGATATTGATGTGCTATACATTAAAATGCAGCCTAAAATATAGAAAGTATACCCACTTCATATTGCAGACATGATAATTTCCACAAAATCAACCTACATAGTAGGAAAGTAATTATCTTTAAGAAAGTACTGCAAGTAATATGTCTAACTCAACTGTTTACCACCAGACCTAAGCCGTCTGGTGATGGCCGATGTTTAAGCGCAATGTAGTTGGAACAGCAATTTTGTTCTCACGGAACCGACCCACATGAGGCAAACCTTGTTCAGCTCTCATGTCTTAGAATGCAAAAAATAAATAATAAAAAAATCTGCCGGTTGGAACCGAAAAGGAATAGAAAATTCTGGTATAACTTTTCCCTCTACAATAGGCATGGTTAATTCCATATAAGGCAAGATATGTATTAATTTGCGTGCACAGAGTGTTCTTAAACCACATGACAACTGAAAATACCGTTCTGTGCACAAAGTGTTGTTATACATATTCAAAATTCATAGTACCACAGGACAACTGAAAATACCGTCGTTATATTTTCAGAAAAATGAATATGTACCCTCCTCGTCTGATTACCTCTTTGCTAATCAAGAACACTTTCCTGTGACAATCAGTTGCCTCGAATGTTTAAAACTAATCATTATTCACTCCAATGTTTATTAAAATCATATGGTGACATCTCCCCACCCTTTTGGCTGCATAATGTTAAAATAAAATAAAATAAAATTGCATAACGTTTGAAAGGCAGACACATTTTCCTGTGTACAGCCAATTGATGTCTTCAGCAAAGCTTTTTCTTGGCCATGTCATGAATCATTTTTACTTGGTTTTTTTGTTGCTTCATAAGCACCTCAGCCAGCAAGGGATTGGAACATAGTTCTTATTATTACATAACAGATAATTTTATGTATCCTATGCCAAATTCAATTCTGATTCACATTCCAATCCATTTTGATTCTGGTCGTGAACCAAACATGCCCTAGATATAATTCCTGTTCCATTATCCTCTTCATGCAAGCAAGCCTTGAATGTAAAAATGAACCAATCCAACAAAAAGTAGCTTCCTCTATCGAAACAATTGAACAAAATTTACATAAAATTATTAGTTTCATGCTTCAAAATCCCTTGGGATTTGTGAAAGAGAGAGGGAGAAGACCAAGAGATAGAGATAGATGAATGTTGTCATTGATTATGATGGTTACATATTATTCATTCTTGCTATACACACATCTATACATATATACATACGTACATACAAATATGTATATGCATATAAAGGACATAAAAATTATATATTTACCAATCATTGATTAACCAATATGTTCTTCAACTTGATTTATGAACCTTTCCGCATCCAACCACCATTCACAATCTTCGCCCATGTCCTGCCAAAGAGGGTGGAGGATAAGTTATGTTGGATTTTGCCAAAAGATAACACAATTTTCTCACAAATTTATACACTCAAGGAAGATAATATCAACTGAATCACACACAACCAAGAAATCTAGCTTGTAGATAGAAAACCTTACTTCTTGGTTGCAGCTATAAGGTCATGCAACCAACAAGAGCCATATAGATCAGACTGGATTTCAATTGTGTAGACTCATGTTGAGGGTTCAAAAGATGGAGTGGATTTTGCCCAGGTGTTGTACATTATGGTCAAGTATCTTAGAATGGCCACTTAAATGACATGTGATAAGATTCACTAGCAAGCACTATATTTCTGAAACAAAATAATGGAGTATACTAGCAACATTAAAAAACACAATGAACAAAATAATACAACAGAACAACATTAATTTACATTTGAAAATCCTCCTTTCCCTTTAGTGCCCCTTCTATGTAATTGGGGTTTGTCCGTGACTGGAAATGTACCAACCTAATCTAACCCAGCGGTGGTTAAACAGTTCTTGCCAGGTCCAAATGGTGTGCTAGTATAGAGCAAAAACTCGATTTATCATACCTGCAAATATGATGAACATACATGCGGATTTTTCAGAATAGCAAATAGTGAGTGAAACTAAACCTACATTAATTCATGCATATTTAGGGCAACTTTTCTGCATTCTTAATGTAATACTGTTAAATGTTTAAGTGTGGATGCATGACCAAATGACTCTTATAATCTGCTAAGAATGAGCTTAACTAGTATGTGTTATATAAAGCCAGATCAGCTAGTTTTTGGGTAGCTTATCAGATTTTCAAACTTGTAGCAACAGTGGTCTGATAAAGGATAAATAAACCATGAAGGAACAGCTTCTGAAAACTGTGCTTGATTCATGTTCTGACATCACCTGCAGGTTCTGGAAGCTTTAATTTTTCAAAATAAATCATTGCACCAAACAGTGTCTATTTGCATTTTGAACCGATTTAGACTTTCTTTTATTGAATACTTTTAGCACACTATCTCTTGTTATCTATTATAGAAACACATTAAAACACCCACTATTTTTCTGAAGTTTGCCGCTTCTTCCATTGCAGTCCATGTAGACAGATCTTACATCTGATTGATCCCCATCCATGATCCAAACTTCCCCAGAAAATAAATGTGCAAGCAATAAACTTGATCATCTTTGTTGTTCTTCAGTAATTTTTTTATTTAAAAAAAAAAAAAGAAAAACGTTAATGGGGTGAAGAAAAATGTAATGCTATGGCCGCAGAGCTTGAACAAAGCAACCATATCTGGAAAGAAAAGTTGCATGCTTCAGTGAATGGGCTTTATGTCCAGCAGTGCGAACCAAGTAGCCACATGCAGACTACCCATTGATGCTACACAAATTATAGTAAGTTGAGCAAATAAAATTTCTTTTCTACCAGACTCAAACCAATAAACGCATACCAAATGCGACATTACAACTTGCACCATATGTCACTACCAAGAAACCATCAGAGCTTCAAACCATAAGTAACTAGAATGCAAAAATTTGGTAAAAGATGCAAAATCATAGGAAGAAACATAATGAATTGGCATACTCACCAATTTGCTTAACTCAGCTGCATTTCTCATTTTCTCAATGCAGTCAGCATATCTCATAGCTTCTTGCCACCAGCTGCTGTCCTTCTTACAGCTGTCAGTAATCAACTCACCATTATCACACGAATTGTTTTCCATGTTATTTCCGTCAAACTGAGTATCAAAACCTATGTCCATAATCTCCCTGGAATTTTCTGTATATACTGAACTGAATAGTGCCTTACTGTCAGGAATCACATCCCATGGTACTGGACGCGATGGAGAACGGTAACCTAGTGCAATATCATTTTGTTCGGAACATATAAAGGACATCACAAACTTAGAAGGTAAACTTATAGACAAACTATCAGTAAATTGAGCTAATATCATCAGCATACCTCTACAATCAGGGTCATAGCATTTCTGGTAATAGCCAGACCTTTGGAAATCAACAATGTACATGACTGAACTAGCAAAATAATTAGATATTATTTGTTAATGCATATAATAAAGCACAAAAAATGAGTATAGAAGCATCTAGTGACACATGAAACTTAATAAACAAGCCCATTTGCACTAACTTGGCAATTGGCATATCTCATGAATTATAAATAAAGTAAAATAAATGAAAGTACAATCAACAAATACTTCAAAATAACACAGGAAGATGAATGCAGAAACATAAAGAATGACAGGAGAAAAATACTAGCATTTTATCATATGGACCTCCTACATGCACAACTATATGATCATATGAGAGATTATCCTTTTGCACAAAGCAGCACTGCCAATGCTAGCCCCAAGCCTCAAGGAAAAAGGTACAGGATTAATGTTAGGTTGACAAATAGTCATAGCAAAAGCATGACAAACTATGAAAAGGATCCAACTTAAGACATCATGAGTATTAGGGAGTCCTTGACATATGTAGCATGCAATAATCTAGTCCAATTATAGCACAAAACAAGTAAGGACTCACTAGGTCATCACTTGTAAATGACACACTGTGGCATGACCCTGCTGATGAAAAATGAGCAAGGGTTTGCAAGGTCATCACCTGTAACTGATGTGCCAAGATGGTTGTGATGAGAGATAGGCAATAAATTATAGGCTTAAGGTTGCTTCTAGAACTAATGTGGCATAATTAGAGTGGTAAGAAAACAAGGTATACCATCAATTGGAGGAGAAAGCAAAGACGCCAATTGTACAAGTGACTTCAGCTGTCATTTGCCATTTTAGTTTGTAAATGCAATCCGATGTTTGGGGTACTAGAAGAATGTTTAACTTGCTACTCGGAATGCTAGAATTTTGACCAGAAAGAGTTAAGAGCTAGCAGACATGATGATGTGAAGGGGAATTAATATTGGTTGTTTATAAGAAACAAAGTTTAAGGTTGAATGTCCAAGGGCATAGGAGATGGTCATGAAATTTAATAATTTGGGAATGATGATTTTAGAAAAAATAAAATAAAACCAAAAGTAGTGGTGGTCAAAGAAATGAAAGAAAAAATGCATAGATGCTAAAAATAAATAAATAAATAACAGAAAAATAGCAATTAAGATTTTTCCTTTTTTTAAAGGTTATTGTAGTAATCAATGTGCATGCACCACAAGTAGGTTTAGCAAAAAGAATGACAAAGCACTTCTGGGAGAAGATTGAAATGTGAGATATATTAGAGGATAGAAGAGGGAGAGGATGATATAGACAGGGAATTAAATAGGCATGTAGGGAAGATTGGTGCAGTATATGAGCAGGTACATGGTGGATGTACATTTTATAATATAAATCTAATAGGATACTCGATTCTTGAGTTTGCAATGGCCTATGGTCAAGAAATTGTCAATCCATATTTAAGAAAAACAAACATTTAGTTGTTTATACAATAGATTAAATTTGTAAATAAAATATTATATTTTCAAATAAAGAAGGGGTACATCATCTTGCAAATATTGCAAAGTGATACTAGAAAAAAGCTGAAAACACAAAATAAGACAGTATTTTTAGATATCCATAATGACCGTATGAAGAGAAGAAATGGATCTAATGAAATTCCAATGAAGGTCGAATTTAAAAGGGAAGAAGTTATATCTTTTAGGGATGAATTATTTAAGAAAATCTCTGATCCAAATGGATCATCAATCTCGATGTGGACCATTTTGACTACTACAAATATCCAGAAGGATCATCGACTTGATGTGGATCACTTTAGCCACTATGAAGACTTGATGTAGATCACGTTGGCCATTATAAGTGAAAGTTAGACAGAATCTAGGAGCAAGATCCGCCATATTAAAAAGCCAAATCACGTGACAAACTTTAGAAAGTGATAACTTGGTCATATGATACTCGATTGAGATGATCTTTTTTTTTTTTTTTTGGAAATTAGGTATCTTTTTTAGATCTACAACTTTGGGCCAGCCCGTAAAGAGGTTAAATTGGGCCAAAGTTCCATCATTTGAGCCTGAAAACGGGCTAGTCAAACTAAAACATTCCTTTTCAAGAAAGACTTTGATCAGAAATTATCTTCCAATCCGTAGAAAATTAAGTAGAGTGATAGAAGGCAAAATTCATATAAAACTCAAGATCTATCTCCTGTAAATTTTAATATTATACATGATTTTTTATATTTATCATTTGTTTTAGAGATCTAGTTCTATTTAAGCTAGGAAGAGAAGTTCAATCCAACTTACTCAATGATGGACATCCTTCTAAAAGATAAGAAAAGGAATCCAATCCAAATTGTGCAAGGATGGATTTCAGTAGTATAAATAGGGGCTATGTACCTTAGTTTGTAGCATGGAGAATTAATCAATGAAAGAAAGGAGGATTTAAGCCCTAGTTTTGCTATTTTTTCATTATCTTTTTTTTTTCTTTTGAGAGATCCGAGTTGAGCACTTCCTTCTTCCTGATCAGATCAAGTTGCTATCAAAGCCATGCTCCTATCTAGTGAAGTCCCACTTGATCCATTCAGATCAAGTTCGTACAGAGCTTTGGTCCACTACAACTATAGGAGGTCCAAATGCGTGAGCAATACAAGCAATCGGAAGAAAGGATACTTAAGCTTGAAGAACATCTAAGGACTATAGGCAAGTATCACTGCAGCCTACTATTACTATCTCGACGAATGATAAGATAAAGGAATGTCTCACACAATTAGAGGAGAAAATTGCCGTACTCACCCAAGTCGTGTCTCAATTGGTAGCGCCTTCAATACAAGCACCAGCAACTCCTATAGCGAAGTTGTCTCCTATATCTAAAAATCAAAATTTTTCATTGAGCAAGAAAGGCCAAGATTAGAAACCATCTTCAAGCGAAGCCAAACAATTCAGCCATGAGGCGAGGAAGCATGCATTTTCCTATCTTTAATTCTGATTCAGTAGGAGCTAAATCCCTAAACAAGGAGAGCTCTGATCCACATGGATCATCAGACTCAATATGGACCATTTTGATCACTACAAATATCTAAAAGAATTACCAAACTCAATGAGGACCACTTTCACTATAAGGACTCGCTGTGGATCACATTGGCCGCTACGAGTAAGAGCTAGACAAAATCCAGGAGCAAGATCTGCCACATCAAGAAGCCGAATCACGCATCAAACTTTATGAGGCAATAACTTAGATGCTTGATTGAAATTATCTTCTTTTGAAAAAAAAAAATAGATATTTTTTCGAGATCTACGACTTTGGGCCAGCCCCTAAAGAGCCTACATCAGGCCAAAATTCCATCATTTGAGCCTAAAAATAGGCAAGTCAAACCAAGACTTTTCTTTTCGAGAAAGACTTTGACCGGAGGTTATCTTCCAATCTGTGAAGAATTAGGCGAAGCGATAGAAGGCAAAGTTGATGTAAAACTCGAGATATATCTCCTGTAAATTTTAGTATTTTATATGATTTTTATATTTATCATATTTTTTTAGAGATCTAGTTCTATTTAAGTTAAGAAGAGAAGTTCAACCTAACTTGTTTAATGATGGACATCATTCTAGAAGATAAGAAGACGAATCCGATCCGAATTGTACAATGACAGATCTCACTATTAAATAAAGGCTATGTATCTCAGTTTGTGGTATGGAGAATTAATCAACGAAAGAAAGAGGGATTTAAGCCCTACTTTCGCAATTCTTCCATCATCTTTTTTCTTTTCCTTTTGAGGGATCCAAGTTGAGCAGGTTAAAGGAAATCTTCTTTCTCCCTAATTGGATCAATTTCAACTTTAGAACTAAACCAAACAGAATGTGAGAAATGTGGCTGATTATATTATGTAATCAGCAAGAGAAGTTAATGGGAGTAGAAGGGGAAAAATTACACAACATAAAGAATCCTGACAATTGACTGGTCGGATAGAACAGGCAATATGGTAAAGAAGGTTTGCTTTATACCATGGCAATGAATGAATGATATCAAGGGCTTTGAAAGATATAACAACAAAGAGAAAGATGGAAAATCTAACAAAGTCTAAATATGTAGCATATGATAATTTAAATCATAGGTTAGGTTAGGTTAGGTTAGGTTTAGGAAGGTGAGAATGATATAAAAGTAGATAAAATGAGAGAGAAAATCTAAAGATATTGATCAAGTTAGATGCATTAATTGTAAGAGTGATATGATTTTCATGAAAGAAGGAATTAAAAAAAATATAAAAAGCAATTTCAATAAAATAAGAAAAAGATAAAAATCTATTTCAATAAACCATTAAATGAAAGTATTAAATGACAATTCTACTAGAGAAATTTGTACATAAAAGGCATGGTTATATAGTTATCAGGTTCTTATTTGTACAATTTATAAAGTTGAAGTGGAGATAACTTTGAAAAGGATGCAAAAGAGTATCGTTATAGGAAAATATAAGATGCTGATTTTGTTTTGAAAAAACAAGGAGAAATTAGGTTAATTTAATGAGGCTTTGAAAACCAAGAAGTTGCTGGCTGACTAGTGGTGTCATGGTCTATGAGTGAAGATGTATAAAACTGCTCTAATTATTGTGCCACCAAACTTATAAGACACTTCATTAAGATTAAGAAAATCTGTCAATCCCAAAGAGCCTTAATATTTTGTGCTAAAAGAGTCACCAATGGAGATTATCTTTTTCACTCAGAATATTGATAAAAAAAATTATATAGAGAAAAGAAAAAAGGTTGAAATAATGCCTTCATCAACACAGAAAGCTAATGGTAAGGTATTAAGAATTTGTGGGATTTAAAGAGGAAGTTGTGCATAAATGTTTCATTGAAGTTATTGACATCCATGCTGGAAAAATGGCAGGAATTACTTGTTATAGCAAAACAACTGTATATTCCAATCACAAAGGTCTAAGAATAAATAGAAATACTAAGATGATATCTTTTTATGCTAATTGTAGGTGATTCACGGCAAATATATAAGAAGATATACCAAGGTTTATATTAAGGAATGAAAAAACGAGGATCAAAGCTGTAT
>QRFJ01000197.1:449222-548752 GCA_006176705.1 Cocos nucifera
AAAACATTGTAAGAAAACATTGAGAGGTTAATATAAATATACACACATGAAAGTAATTGAATAACTTTGAAGTTAAGATTTAAAAGCTCTGTTTCAGTTTTATTTCCAGCCAGACAAAATGTGCTTTGGCTACAAGGTTGTTTTGGTGGTAACATTCTAGTTTTGTTAGTTTCAATAGGAAATTGTGAAGAAATATAAAAAGAAGATTAAGATTAAAAAAATTAAAAAATATGAAGAAAAATAAAATCGATCAAGAATAGTAAACTAGGGTCATCATCTGATACACTAATATTTGTTAGAACCTTTAGACCAATTGATTTCATAGTTCTGCATTGAAATAATTTTTTTTAAAAAAATCCAAAATAAAATGTCACTGCATAATATTACTGGCAATCTAGCAGCTGATAATGGTAATGACTTCAAGAGGTTTATATAGCCAAACTTTGGACATGAAATTTTCGTTTCTTTGAACCTCTGAGGAACATAATATGACAACATTTTTCATCAAATGGTATCAAAACTTGCACAATTCAAATTTAATCTAAAGAAACCAATGCCGACATTTAAACAAATGAGAAATGCAAATACTAAGAAGAAATAACCCATAGATTTGTCCTTGAAAGGCAGCTCTATTTAAAAGTGATCCTGCATTTGGATCAGATTCAGGCTGAAACTGCAAATCCCAATTATGGTTTCTGACGAGTGATGAAACATCTATACAATGAACAGTTCAAATGTGTGGATCAAAAGTTCTGGTAAGCCCTACTAAAAACCAATCACGAGGACATATCATAACAACTCGTATTGAAAATTTTTATTCATGATTCCATGTTCGTAATATTGCCTATTGGCTGGAAAAGTTTAAGCTCAATAATCTACACAATACAATTAACTCTTAAGTCAAAATAGATGATGGTCATTTGGAAAATTGAAGTTCACAATTTTCTTGAATTGTAAAAAGGAACATGCCAATTACACCCTTATTTGCTGTAGAAGTTCAAAATGCATATTTAGCAAAAAATTATAAAAGAGAGTCCCTACGCACATTACTAAGTTTTCGTACAGCATTGATGAAGGATGGTAAATTAATCAGTAAGTCTTGAAAATTAGCATCGGTTGAAATAAAAATAAAGAGAAGGGGACAATCAGACAATAAGTAAAAAAGGTTACCATGATTGCTTTTATGTTCTCTTCCAATCCTCTCACAATATCTACTCTTTGACATATTATAGACCATCAAACCACATGCTGAAAACCAATACCAACTCCGAATTCTTCCTATAATAGCAAAAAAGAACATAACACAAGAATGCTTAGTACTTTAATTAATTCAGTCATCCCAAAGTCATAAGTTTACAATAAGATCCGATAAGTATGATGTATTTGAATAAATGATGTATTTGAATACTGATAGATGCTAATGTTTACCTCTTCGAACTATAAAAAGTAAAATTCAGAAAAAGAATTATATAAACTTGCAAACATACTCAGAAAAAAAAAAAAAAAATCCAAGGCTTGAAGATACACAAGAATCATTTGAACCCTAATTTTAAATCAAATGGCCAGTTGCATATCTAATGTTGTTCATGAAGAAAACTGGAGGTTATATGAACTAAATCTTGTCTCCATTTGGCAAAATTAAAATAAAATGTGCTGGAAGAATCGTAAATTATGTTAGTGATGCACACAAATCCTTGCATGGTTTCTCTAGCATGTCTAGCTTGAAATCCTTCCCTTCATGTGAATGCATGGTACAGAAAGAATAATACCCACTAAAATAGCACATCACTACAAATTGTAATGAAAAAAAAATAAGATTACCTCAGCAGGAAGATAGTCAAAACAATTCAGGAATAAGTGAGACCAACTAAGACATCCTTTTACCAAAGCTTCAAGACATCTCATGAGCTTACCATATAAGTGCTCTATACCATACATGTAATTAAATCTATATTAGTTGTTCTATTAGAATGTAGTGCACTGAAAGTATTTACCTAAACATGAGTCTGATCCAATCACTCATTTGGGTGCTTGGTTCAAATTGTAATTCATGATCAGGTTAAAAAATCTTTTTGAATATGACCTAATATTTTGGGGTCAGATCAGAATCCAACATAGTATTAGGTCTAGGCTGATGCCGAACCAAAACAGAAGAAGAAGAGGAAGAAGATAGATGGCAGAACAAAGGTAAGAAAAGAAATTAGGGACAAACAATTAGAGAAACTAGACAGGAAATTCCGTAAATTAATTCAATTCTCAATCAATCAAACTTGCCAATGATGTCTTCCAAGCCTGTATTTATAAACTTACAACCCCATGGTTGGAAAGTAGCAAAATTAAGCAACACGTCTTAGAAAATACCCAAAATAAATATAGAATCCTGTAAATAAAAGAAATCAAATCAACAAATTAAGAAAATCCTAATTAAATCAGGATTTCAAATCAAATCAGTAAATTAAGAAAATCCTAATCAAATCAGAATTTGCTCTCATGCCTAGTGTTAACACATAAAAACGGCTTAGGACTTCCATCATTTCTCCCCGGCTGAAAAGAACTCGACTACGGTGAGTTATGATAGTGGTATGACTTCAAAAGATCAGGATCAAGACGATGAAACTCATCCTCAGTAATCCAAGTAGCATCAGAGATAGGGCGTCTCTTCTAGTGCACTAGGTAGCGCTAGAATCCACCATGTGTCAAACGAACAATCTCATCCTCAATGACACTCAATCTACTCTGGGGCTGACTGATGAACTGACGGAAGCTTAGGGATAGATGCAAAAGAAGTTTGATCTCCACCTATAGAAATACCTACAGACACTTTGGGAGGTTCGAAAGTATCTCGATAAGAAAATAAATCCTCCACATTGAAAACAGGTCTAATAATCATATCAGAAGGTAAATCAAGCCTTGAAAGAATGATACGAAAAGGTCTAAAGGCTCTAGCATGCAATTTCTTGAAAGAATATTTAGAGTAGCACTCAGGACACACACGCACCCTTACATAATCACCCTCATTAAAATCCTGATTTCTGCGGTGAACATCAGCAGTAAGTTTATAAGTCTCGTTACTCAATATAATCTTACGGCTGATTTCAGCATTAAGATCTAGAATATGGTAAGCAAAAGACTTTGTAGATTCAGAAAGACGAAAATCATAGGATAAGGGCACAAGGTCAATGTACTGGCAAGGGGCTAAATCATGGATAATTTGAAAAGGAGACTTACCAATAGACCTATTAACAGATTTGTCATAGGCAAATTCATCAGTAGGTAACAACAAGTCCCAGATTCCTAATTTTTCTCGCATCTAAGAAAATCCCCTAGACTACGATTAACAACCTCAGTCTGTCCATCAGTCTAGGAATGGAAAGTAGATGAAAACTTTGGAGTTGTCCTAAACAACTTCCAAAGTGTCTTCCAAAAATAGCTAGCAAACTTGACATTCGCATCAGACACTATGAAAGAAGGCAAACCATGCAGTCGAACAATCTCTGAAAAGAATAACTTAGCCACATGTGAGGCATCAGTTGTCTTTGCACAAGGTATGAAATGGGCCATCTTAGAAAATCTATCCACAACAACTAAGATGGAATCATGACCTCTAACAGTCCTAGGCAATCCGAGAATAAAGTCCATGCCAAGGTGCGTGTGGAACAGGCAATGGTTTGTACAAACTAGTGTTTCTTTTCCTAGCCTTAGCTAATTGACAGATGTGACACTGGAACACAATCCAAGTAATATCTTTCTTTAAAGAGGGCCAATAAAATCGATCCTGTAACATGGTTACAGTCTTATCACGCCCAAAATGACCCAGCATGCAACTTCCAAACAATAAAATCTCTAAATGAAGTGCGAGGAATGCATATCCTAAAATATCTAGGCAAGTAACCATCTCTAATGAGAAAATCTACATGGTCACGATGATTACCATCCATGATCTCTGATATACAAGACAAGTGGTGTACTCATTCTTCAATCTCTCAAACCCTACCACCTGAGCACTCATAGTATGCAAGAGATGTACCACTCAACTAAGTGCATCAGATAGCTTGTTCTCAATCCCTAAACAATGGTTAAGAGCAAATGTGTTCTCCTGGAGAATCAATCTATCAGACATGTCTGACACAACTTTTTCTGTGAGTTCAGGTACTTGAGTGCATGATGGAGGGAGTATAACACCAATTCTTGGGGTAACACGTAGTACCTCCAGTACCTCAGGAACTACACAATAGCATAAAACTCTTTGTCATAGGTGGAATACCTTTGCTTAGCTTCATTAAGTGTTTCGCTGAAATATGCGACTAGATGTCTATCTTGACTCAAAACACCTCTAATGCCTACTCCAGATGCATCACAGGCAACCTCAAAGAGCTTAGAAAAGTTAGGATGTCTCAGAACGGGTGCCTCAATCATCTTTGCTTGATCTCCCTAAAGGTTGTGCGTGCAGCGTCAGTCCATTTAAACTCCCCTTTCTTCATGCTATCAGTAATAGCAGCCATAATGGTATTAAAACCCTTAATCAATCACCTATAGAATGTGGCCAATCCATGAAAACTACAAATCTCGGAAAGAGTCTTTGGTTCAAGCCACTCTCTAATAGCTCTTACTTTCTTGGGGTCAGCTAAAATGCCCTGCGCCATGACAATGAATCCTATAAGAGAACCCAAGTCTATATAAAAGAGCATTTCTTGAGATTGACATATAACTTTTCTGCTCTTAATATCAAGAAAACCTGACGAATGTGACTCGAATGCTCTTCTTTGGTTCACTATAGACTAGGATGTCATTAAAATATACCACCAAAAATTTGCCTATGAATGGCTTTAAAATATGAGTCATAGCCCTCATGAAAGTGTTAGGAGTATCAGATAATCCAAAGGGCATGACTAATCACTCATACAACCCATCCTGAGTTTTGAAGGCAGTCTTCCATTCATCTCCCGATCTAATTTGGATTTGGTGGTATCCTTGGCGTAGATCAATCTTGGTGAACCATTTAAGCTGGACCAAAAAGTCCAGCATGTCTTCCAACCTAGGGATGAGAAACCTGTACTTGATGGTGATCTTGTTGTTGGCATGGCTATCAACACATTCACCAAGAGCCATTCTTTTTGGGGGTTAATAGAGCAAGAATAGCATAGGGACTAAGACTAGGCTGAACAAAGCCTTTCTCCAAAAGTCCATGAACTTGCCTATTGATCTCTCCCCTTTCTTTGGGATTCATCCAATTATAAGGCAAATTGGGCAGCTAGGATCCTAGGATTAGATCAATGGCATGCTGTATGTCCGTTAAAGGTGGTAATTCACTAGGAAGCTCCTTAGGTGTCATGTCTTCAAATTCATGCAACAACTGATTGACCTCTGGGGGAAGGTCAATTCGTGACTGAGACAGCCCTCGTGAAACCTCTTTGGCTACTAAAGCTAAAACAACACCTAACTTTTGAAGGTCAACTCATGACTAAAATGGCTCATGTGAAACCTCTTTGGCTACCAAAGCTCAAACAATGCCTGACTTTTTGTCCTCTTTCTCAAATTCCTTGCAAGTCAGAAGATGGAGGCATTTCTTTCCAAACTCACTAAGAAGAGGAAGAATTCGAAGCATGTGCATTAGAAGAACTTAAAGCATGCAAAGAGGTACTGGGTGTCGGAGTCCTATGGCCATATTATCCAACTCAAAGGGTTTGGTGGGCTAAAGCCATATGGTCTTACCTTTAAACCTCATCACATAAGTGTTGTCTCGCCTATAATGAGTGGCATCTAGATCATATAACTAGAGTCAACCTAACAAGACATGGGACACATCCATAGGAAAAACGTCACACCAAATTTTGTCCGAGTAATCATCCATCTGTAGGGGAACTAAACATCGCTCAGTAACTAGCAAAGAAGTCTTGTCAACCCATGCTACTCTGAATGGTTGGAGATGTTGTTCAAGTTGCAACTTCAGTTTTCTAAGAGCTGACTTTGAAACCACATTCATGCAACTCCCTCCATCAAGGATGACTTTGTACACTGCATCCTCAAATTTCATGTGTAAAAAATGCAAGCGCTTCTATTCATCGGTGCTCATTGAGGCAGACAAAATATACCTCATGACCCCACAAAATTTGTCATCATTGCTTTGTCTTTCCTCATTATCATCCTCGTACTCGAAGACATGCTCCTCAGCCTCAAAATCCTGGGTGTCATCCTCAGTTGGTAGGTTTTCAATGTCAGGATCTAAAGGCAGAGTACGATGAGGGCAATAGACTGCAATATGACCCTACCATGGCAGTTATGACACTCCATGTCAGTGATATTATGGTGAGGGTGGCATCTCTACCCTCCTCTAAGCAAGACTATTACTTCCTCTAGAAGCAACGAGACTAGAGAAAGTACTCCTAGTGACTCTAGGCTAAGATGACCCTTTGGCTTGGGATGTCGTCCACCTCTGAGTGGACAACTTGCGAAACTTCAAGCTCTACGACCTTGTCATAGGCCTCCTCAAGAGAATCAAATGAATAGAGACTAACCTCCCTTTTAATTTTTGGCCTCAGTCCAGTGATAAATCGAGGGACCTACTCCCATGGTTGCTCATCAATATCACATCTAGTGAGTAGCTTCTCAAACTTAAACAAATATTCAATCACACTAGCAGATAGTTGTCTAAGGGTAAGCATTTGTTCCATCAATTGAGCCCTATAATACATGTGGATGTACTTATCTCTCAATCTCTTTCATTTCAACACACAAGTCTATAAGATCTCGTCCTAGGTGCACTAGGTTCATCATGTCATCCACTCAAAGAAATCTTTCATATTTGCTAACCAATCTAAGAAGGTATTGGGATCTAGTTTGCCATCAAAACTAGGGGCCTCAACCTTTACCCTCTCAGTGATATCCCCTGAATTATCAAGATAATATCCCTGCTGGTTGTGGCGGTATCAAGGAGGGATGCGGTCTCTCATGATTTCCGTCATCGCGCCTAGCATGGGATTTCGAGGCCTAGAGTAGGCTCCTAGGTCATCCTCTAGATAAGAATCCTCCTATTCTAGGTGTCCTAACTTAAGTGGGAGTCCTCTATGATAAGCAACTTGAGTGATGTTTATCTAAAGCAACTTGTAATTAGAAAAACTGTTTAATCATCTCTTCTCGAAATTAATCCATGGATATTTGGAATATATCAACTTTATGTTCAAGGGTCTCGACCTACTTATCCAACGCGTACTCGACGTCGAAGAGGTCTCAAATGGTCATGGTGATTTCAATCTCAATAATTTATGGTTTTAGAAGTTTGGGTAAAAGATGAATGCTAGTTTTAGACTCAAATTACGAGTAATAATCCTCCAATTGCTATGTTGTTCTTGCAAAAAAAAAAAAAAATCATGAAATTAATGACAGCAATTATGTGGTGTACGAGCAGAAATAATAATATTTTTTTTATGCAAGCTAATAGAATAAAGAAATTCTAAAAATTTAAGTGAATATGGTGCAAGCAAGCAGGATTTTGAATAAAAGAAAAGGCAAATAGGCTTTAGTGGTTTGCTTGGACCCTTTGCAATTTGCTAGTTTACCAACTGATATGGATTAGTCACAGATTTCATGCATGGAGAAAGCATACCTTATGCCAGAGTCTCCAAGGACCCAAAGTGCATACTTATTTGAAAGAGATTGACGGAGCTGCAAAATTCTCAAAATGGACAGCAAACAAATTCTCTCTTTTTTTTGGTCGGGTCGGATTCAATGGGTCTAGATCTAGTTGCGAGTACAAACTGGACCTAAGTTCAGGTCAGCCAAATTATAAGTTGACTCAATCTGATGGTTCACAACTACTCGAGTGGTTCAAAGGGCGGGAGGAGCAGCGGCGGTAGTAGAGAGGGAAGAGAGAGTGGGCCTTCCGAGTGCAACAAGGGTCGAGGAACAGCGATGATGATGATAAGTCGATGATCAGCGATGGAGGCTTGGATTCTGGCGACGAAGGAATGATGGAAACCTTCCGAAATTGACGATAGCGATGGAGAGAGCTATCAACAATTCCAGTAGCAGCCAGGGTTCCGAAGTTTTATGGCAGAACAAAGGTAAGAGAAGAAATTGGAGACGAACAATCAAAGAAGCTAGGTAGGAAATTCGATCAATTAATTCAATTATCAATCAATCAAACGTGCCAATGATGTCTTATAAGCCTATATTTATAGACTTACAACCCCATATTTAGAAAGTAGCAAAATTAAGCAACACGTCTTAACAAAACTAGAAATATCCAAAATAAATATAGAATCCTATAAATAAGGAAACCAAATCAGAATCAAATCAGCAAATCAAGAAAATCCTAATCAAATCAGGATTTCAAATCAAATCAGCAAATTAAGAAAATCCTAATCAAATCAGGATTTGCGCCTACTCCTAGTGTAAATGCATAAAGGCGGCTTAGGATTTCCAACATAGGCTCTAGATTGTCTGCTTGCAAAAGGTTTACCTTTAGCCTTTGCCTGTAGCATGTTGATGGCAAGTTAAAGAGCCATACTATTGCGATGAAGCATGGCAATATTGTGGGAAGAAGTATCATAAAATTACACAATTTCGGAGGACTTTCGAAAATGGTAACATGGAAACAATGATACTTCATGATAGACAGCTTCCTCATGTTAGACACTTGCCTTTGCACGCATGAATGCTCATTGCAAGTGCAAGAGGATATCATTTAGTTGCAGGGAAAATATCATTTTGGACTCAATAAAGCCTTTGGGTGAAAAGCATTATAGCTGGACCTAGATAGAACAAAATCTCACGTCATGACTGTCCAGTTTGTCAAGCTTTAAGCAGAACAAATTAGAAGGCAGACTCAGATGCTACCATTTGATTCTATAGCACTTTGCTTGGACATACTGATGAACGATTCATTAGGGAACTGATTCTAATAAGGTACTTCTAGAAGAATTTTAAAGAAGTCATGCTTTTATTCCCTGTAAAATGCTAAAGATGCATCTCATGAAGTTAAGTTTTCCTGGGTCATTGAATTGTCAAGGGGCAACAAAGACCATAACTTATATTCATGATTCTATGTTCCCAGACAATTTCGCGATGATTATGAAATTATGGTATTCGATGGTTTAAGTCTCAATACCAAAACCCATCTCAGTCTACGGCTAGGTCGATGCATACCAGGACATTCTTGGATTGGCTGCATCCCCACTCCTGGAACAACTTGACATCCAGCGACACTAATTTTTAAAAATTTTTATTCTTTTTCTAACTAACCAAGAACTACCCTGGTGCCTTACCAACCAACCCCAAACCAAGATGGGCTCCTCCAATACTAGGACTTGACCCTTGCTTTAAACCATGTATAAAAGAAAATATCAATAAACGAACCATTGACATTGGATTTTATTTAATGCATGCTACTTCCTAATTCAGTCCATGTATTCTCATTGCTGGCAGTGGAACCCTACTGTGGCACACACAATGCCCTTTAGTAACAATTATGCGGACATGAAAGACCACTTATAATATGATCTACTAAATTGGACTATGTTGCTCAACCTTCAAAAAGCAATGAGTATTACTACTACAAAAGAATCTAACAAACTAGAGGCAAGCAATGATCATTGTATATCTTTTCGACTTGATGCTCCAACAAGTTAACCGAACTTCATTTCTCATATGATTGGGTTGAATTTCCTAAAGTGCTCCACTACATTTTAGGTATCTTTTACCATGCTATCAATCACATTTTAACATAAAATACACTTGTTATATATACATAAAGGAATCAATTATCTAATGAATCCAACATAAAGTATCTCATATAAAGAACCATGGCTCTATTAGGACACCATCTTCAACAATTCTGTAGCAAAATCTACCTAAAAAGAGCCATTTGGTTGCTTTTCTATTTTGAATTTTCATTTTTAAAGAACAAGAATTAACTATTAGCATCAAAACATCTTTCAGGATTACCATACAGAAGACTTTTTTTTAAAAGTTTTGGAGTTGTCAAAACTCAAAATACACACAACAAGGATAATAGAAATCCCTAATGAGAAACAACGTATCTCATGTTCTAAATGACAAGAAAAAAAAAAAGACAACTGAAAAAAATAACAAACTTGATAACAGCACATATCAAAACCAAAATTCGTTGATACACAAGCATAACTAAAGGGTGTTTTCCGGTAGAACAATATGAAAAGTGAAGAAAAAGAAGCTTCAGAGTTGAGCGAGATCACTAGAGAGGGATATCCCTACCAAGTGCCTTTGGTAGAGGAGATAAGGTGGGGAATAACCCCCCAAATGGGGATTTATCTCACCAAATGCCACTAAACAGGCCATGAAATAGCCTTATTCAGATAAGTCCAAAAAATGAACCCATCCCCTCCAATTACAGGGTTATGCCTATCCACTCTTTAAACACACCCAAAGCATATGCACGGGGGTTGTGCTTGATATAGGATCCAAATCATTGCAAAAACTGATATGCTCACTTATTCCCTCTACTTCTCACTACAACCAAATGGGACTTTATTCCATGAAATAGGTTATCTGTTCAACAGTAAAGAGGATAACCCTCCAAAAGTTATCCCCTCTGCCAAATGCAACCTACGGGTTAGATATTCCTATGCATATCAAATATGAAGTGTTCAATTCCCATGTCAACCACTTTGTTCCACAACAACAGATTCATCGCAAGATTTTCAGTTCTAGTACCAGTGCCCATTCCGGCTAGCCAGCAGCATGGACCGGTACGGTTTCATACCGGATCGGACCGACGTGAACCGAAACAAGGAAAGGAAGGGAACCGGGAGGAGGAAAAGAGAGAAATAGAGAGAGAGAGAGGGAGGAAGAAAGAAAAGAGGGAGGGAAAGGAGTCGAAGGGCCCGTCAGAGGGCCTCCGACTAGCCGTCGTGGCAGTCCATGCGCGCGGCGCCGCGAGCCCCTGTTTCATGGGTTTTTAAAAAAAAATAAAAACTTAAGTGAAGCCGGCAAATGGTTTGCCAGCTTCACTATTTAATAGATTTTTTCAAAACATTCAAAAAATAAAGCCAGCAATCGGATTATCGACTTCGCTGATTTTATTTTTTCAAAAAATCTTTTAAACAGTGAAGCCGAGTCATTCTCCATTTTTAAGAAAAGGGCAACGCGTGAACAGGGAAACAGCCCCTGTTCCGCGACTGCGACGCTGCCCGCACCGCTTCCACCACCTAGTGGCCATGGCAGCCACCCAGAGTTCTCCGGCGACCTCTCCGCCGTCCCATCCTCCCATCCGATCTCCCCCCTCTCTCTTTCTCGCTTGTTGCGGTAGCCCCATCAGGCAAACCGAGTTGCAATGGCATCCGCCACCCTCTGACGGTCGTAGAGGGCCACCACCGACTTCCGACAGCATCCTCTTCTTTCTCTCTCTCCTCCTCTCTCTCTGCTTCTAATTTCCTCTCTTTCTTTCTCGGCATCGGCATGCATCGTTTTTCACGCCGGAACCATCCCGGTTCCTAGCCGGTCCAGTTCGGCACGCTCCGAACCATCCGGTTCAGGACGGTTCTCAAATCATTGATTCATCAGATCATGATAATGACTAATTCATGCATGTTCTGCCCACAATGCCCATCAATGTAGAATGATGGAACAGCCCACATCTAGCTTGTCATTGGAAACCATTCAGCGATCTCATCTCCCTCACTTCAAGTGGTCAAGAGTAATTTTTCTGGAGACCTCCAAGAGAGCATTAATTTGCACTTAGTCAAAGCATTTCTAAAGCATTATTATTATTTTCAAACTTTTGAGGCCCAATTTTGAAGTTGTCAGCTACATGTACTTAAATCAACAGCCAGTTCTTTTTATTGCTTCCTAAACCAATATGAGGTTGTCAACAGATCGATCAATAGGACTAACTGCAATATTTCATGCCACACCATTGTATAGGGCCTACTAAAAATTTTCTACATGCCTTTTCAAGATCCCAGAGCATTGCCCTGAACTCAAGGTGCATTTCAGTACTCAACTTAAAGCCAGAATAACATGACTGTCATTTCCCTCTTTAATTAATAATTTCTGAAGCTTGAATTTGAACAAGATAAAGATGACCCACAGGACAATTTTAGTCTAATCTAATAAATGGCAGTGTTGAACTCTGCTATGAAACATCAGAATATGTTAACTCAAAAGAAAGGGATGAAAAACATTAACATTTATATGTTTATACATATAAGAGTTGAGCTACAACCATATTAGGAGTATTTGAGCGTATATCCCATTGAGGTAGTAGAAATAATGGTTTACCTAATTTGAAACAGCATATCAACAATCACGATTTGCAACATAAAAAATCCAACAGAACCAGAAATCAGATGTTGCATAGCAGGTGGGGAAGTGGATTTGCATGTGCCATGGGAAAGCAGGTGTAACAACTCAGGACCTCACCTAAAAAGGCTAATCAGAAATGATATCTTGAAGTCCTTGGTCCTACTTAAGAGCCCAAGATCTTCTCAGCACAAAGCCCCAAAAAGGCTGGCAAAACTTTGCAATTTGGGGTCCTTGACCTTGCTTAAGTACCCGAGGTCTCTCTAGTGCACAATTGATGTTGGACTAAAAGCACAATTGCACAAGCCCTAGCATGCAAAACATAACCTCTAGCTAGCCTTTCTGGTGACTTCCTAGGTCAACAGGGCCCCAAAAAACTCAGGATGTGGAAGGATCTAGAAAGAAATTCTGTATATTATAGATTTTTTGGTTCTTGCAGCTTGAAGAATTTAAGTAATAACAAAAAGCTAGTAAAACAGAAAAAACTAATTATATTTATATTTATGATAATCAGGAGTTAATCGATGGTAACATAAGGCAGCAAGGTACATAATGGAAAATGGGGTCGGAAATGTAAGGAAGATGGTGCCGAAGGGGGAACATGAACCAGCTGGGTGTGGCACCCCAAGCAGAAGAGCCTAGCATGAAACACTCCAAAACATCAATATCTTTAGACTAATGTTTGGTGCAGTCTAAATTTAGATTCCATCGTATGCATAAAATGCTGCACTCTGTCATTATTGACATCTGAGTTAACTTCTAGAAAAGTTTTGATCATGACATAACAGTTAAGTCTAAATTCATTCTAATTTATGTGATATGGAAATTCACATGCACGCGCGCACACACACACACACACACAAAGAGAGAGAGAGAGAGAGAGAGAGAGAGACATAAATATGTATGTACGTATGTATGTATATGTATATGTACATGTATCTGTATAATTCAAGTTATTGAATGCCAAGAATTTAAAGCAAAAAATAACAAATACAAAAACAGTACAACCTGGAACATTTTCGATAGAGGCAATGGATTCCACAAATGCATCCAAAGCTGGAAATGGTGACTTTCCTGAGAAGTATGTGCTTGGAAAATCACTTCTATAAGTATTGAATAAAACAGTTTGTGGGGCATTTGAATTAGTTTCATGAGCCTGGTGAAAGAATAAATTAGTAAAGGAAAAAAAAACAGCAAATGCTTGAAGAGAACATGCAAACATTTCATAAATAATAAGTGATCAAGTTCTATAATCATTTAAAATTTGAACTGCGTAGCCATCTGAAGCTAAGATATACATACACAAAATTATGAATGGATAAAAGAAAATCTCCTTAATGCCTCAAAAAATGTATCTCATGAAAAATATATCATGGCTTTGGCACTCCATCAGTTTTCTTATTGCATTCATTATGGAGACACCTGGCAGCTATCATATGGTCACCATCCACAATTGATGACTATATGAAGTCTTCTGTCCTCATCCTTAGCTATGACATATATCCCTGGCTATGACATATGTAAGGAACAAGGAACAAAAGTCTACATGCATACATACATATTATACATGAGCATGCATGGATAAAGAAAACTTCCTTAATGCCTCAAAAAAAAAGTGTATCTCATGCAAAACAAATCATTTGTTAGGTATCCAAAAATTTTCCTGTTTGATTCATTAGATGAACACCTTGTCAATATTTTAGCAATATTTCCTCATTTGAAATCCAATAATGCAATTCAGAATGTGCTGACTAATGATACAAAAATTTAATTTTATTGGACGCTAGTGAGTTAACTGCCACCATATAACCCTATTTCATTCGGACTTGAAACATGGGGATCATCCAGGGTACTTTCTGACCATTAGTCTCATCTTAACATGAAGCTTGACGTGTGTACGCGGTACATTTCCATCCCACATGATAATTGCTTGGGAGCCCCATGCCTTCATCGATGACAAATGTGGCCTATAAAGTATTTACCTAAGATTAAACTAAAAAACTTTGCAATTTTGAGAACATATAAGAAACTAGTAGCCCAATTATGGGAAATCCGAGAATAAACTAAGAAATTGAGGATAGAGGATAAAAACAATGGACCAGCCAGCCTCGAGAGTAAATTCAGAAGATTTGAGCTTGATTTTACAAGCCCATATGTACATACATTAGCCAAGCAATAACTATAATTTTAGTGGCATTTTCAAACTTCCAAGATTACAATTCATCTATTAGCATCTAGCACTTGATGCGATGGTAATAATATCAAATTCCGATACATGTGTAGTTTAATGTACATACATTTTAGTCTTATAATTATCTATTTAAAAGTAATGATTGTATCTCTTTTCATATATCCAATTTATATTATAAGAGGCTCTATATATATAGCAATAAAGATCTAGATACAATGAGCCATATAAATCATGATCTCAAACAAATATTCCGTTACCTAATTTGTCTCCTCCTAATTTATCCCTCATGATTGATACATCTCCTAATTGATCCATTTCCTAAACAGGATTATTCTCAACACTCGCCATCAAGTTGAAGCATATATATCATGTATGCCCAGCTTGTTACAAATGCAATTTACCGGAGGACCCCTAGTGCTTTGGTGAACAAATCTAGCTGATCACTTAACCCAACAAATGCAGTTGCAATATCTCGTGACTGTAATTTTTCTCGAATAAAGTGGCGTCAACCTCAATATGCTTGGCCATTTCAAGAAAAATAGGGTTTGAGGTAATATGCATTGCTGCCTGATTATCACAAAATAATTTATAGGTTGTGATTGTGTCATGCCCAATTCTCCCAGCAACTACTTCAACCATACCAGCTCACCAGTAGTCAAGGTCATAGCTCTATATTTAGCCTCTGCACTCGAATGGACCACAACATTTTGCTTTTTACTCTTTCAGGAGATCAAGTTTCCTCCAAACAATACACAATATTCAATCATGGACCTTCCATCAGATGGTGAGCCAGTCAAGTCAGCATCAGTATAGCCAATTAGCTGAGCATGACCCCTATCCTGATACAATAAACATCTTCCAAGCACAGCCTTGACGTATTTGATAATTTGGATTACAGCATCCCAATGTGCCTTAGCTTGGGAATCCATGAATTGACTTACACCATGAACATCAAAGGAGATGTCTGGTCTAGTAATTGTGACATAATTCAACTTGCCAACCAATCTTCGATATCGCTCAGGATCTAAGAAACCCCCCCCCCTCTCTTGATGCTAGTCTGACATTCAGGTCCATAGGAATATCAACAGGTTTGGACTCAAGTAATCTAGTTTCCTCCAAAATATCCAACACATACTTCCTCTGACATATATAGATACCACGTTCAGATCTTGTAATCTGAATTTCAAGAAAATACTTTAGAGATCCCAAATCCTTGGTCTGAAACTATGAATATAAATGAGTCTTGAGTAATACCAACTTCATCATCTCCAATGATAACTGCATCATCAACATAGACAACCGAAATTATTCTTTGTCCATTGAATGCCTATAGAAAATAGAGTGATCTAATCGAGATCTCACTAGTCCAAAGTCTAGAACAACTTAACTAAAGCGCTAAACTAGGCCCAAGGAGACTGCTTTAAGCCATATAATAACTTATTGAGCTTACATACTTTGCCAGAGTACTCCCCCTGAGCAACAAATCCGAGAGGTTGCTCCATATAGAAATCCTCCTCGAGATCTCCATGCAAAAAAGCATTCTTAATGTCTAGCTAATGTAGGATCCAGTGATGAATAGTAGCTAGAGAAAGGAGCAAACTGAAGCAATCTTAGCTACCAAAGAGGTCTCACCAAAGTCTATCACAGGAATCTGAGCATAGCCTTTGGCAACAAGCCAAGCCTTCAAACGATCAACCTTTCCACTAGGAGATACCTTCACTATGTATACCCAAGGACTTCCGACTGTAGTCTTACCAAGTGGCAAAGATACCAGTTCCCAAGTTCCGTTAGCGTGCAAGGTAGACATCTCTTCCATCATTACTTGTCGCCAGCCAGGATGTGCCAATCCCTCTGTAGTAGAGTAAGGAATAGAAACAGAATCCAAGGAAGAGAGAAGGGCAGTATAGGGAATAGATTAGCGATGATAACTCAAGAAATTATAAATGGGATGAGTAGCAGTAGCACGTCTATCTTTTCTATGTGCAATAGGAAAATCAAGTTTAGAAGGTGATGATAATGGTGATGATGGACCCGAGGTGGAAGAAGCCACGAGTATAGGAAAGGTCTCGATAAGTCTCACCGGAGTGTCATGCACTCCTGTTGCAATGGTTTCTGCTTGAGGCGCCTTCTGCCTGCGCTGATATGTGATGAGGTCACTCTGTCTTACTTTCCAAGAAGAACTTGGAGAGGGCATGAAAGTAAATGTTCCTAGAAGAGGAGAAATAGGAGTGGATGCAATAGTGGTGGATGACTCAGATGATGATGTAGTAGAGTTGGAGAAGAAAGGAGTGGACTCAAAAAGGATAACATCAGTGCAAACAAAATATCGATGAAATTCGGGAAAGTAGCACCTATACCCTTTTTGCCCTCATGAATACTCGCAAAAAATATATTTAATAGAACGAGCAGATAACTTAGATGCACTCGAAGATAATTAATGAACGAAGCATACACATCCAAAAACACGTGGGGGTAACGAATAGGAGGCATCTCAGGAAAATAAAATTGAAACAAAAATCTGATCCTGAAGAACACTAAAGGGCATTCAATTAATCAAATAACATGCAGTACGGAGAGCATCATCCCAAAAACTATCAGGAACATGCAAATGTAAAAGTAATGTTCGTGCCATTTCAACAAAATGCTTGTTTTTCCACTCAGCCACTTCATTTTGTTGAGTGTGAGAGCACAAGGACTAATGTATTATGCCGCGAGATGACATAAAAGACTGAAATTGAGTAGAGAAGTATTCTCGAGCATTGTCACTATGAACTATACAAACAAGAACTCCAAACTGAGCATTAATCTCAGTATAGAAAGAAACAAAGATAGAAAACAATTCAAAACGATTTTTCATCAAGTAACCCCAAGTTACTCTAGAGTAATTATCAATAAAAGTCAACAAAATAGCGGTAACCTTGACTCGAAACAATACTACAAGGACCCTAGATGTTAGAGTGAACAAGAGCAAAAGGAGTAGTAGCTCGTTTATTGACACAGCTTGGAAACTGAGTTCTAGCATGTTTTCCAAGCTGACATGACGAACAATCTAATTCACTAATACTAGACATACCAGGGACCATCTTCTTTAGCATAGTTAAAGATGGATGCCCAAGATGACTATGAATTTGCAATGGAGAAGCAGCTACCATGCAAGCAGTAGGTAACTCGGAGGAGACTAGTGCAGACAAGCGGTAAAGACCTTGAGACTCATGCCTCGTGCCAATCATCCTTCCAGTCATTGAATCCAAAATCACAACAAAAAAAAAAAGATTATGACATAATTAAGTTTTTCAGTGAGTTGACTAATGAAAATTAAGTTAAAAGGAAATTGAGGAAGAAACAAAACAGAAGATAGGGGTAGGAAAGTAGTAGGTGCTGCTGTTCCAACGCCCATACAGTAGTAACAATCTCATTCTAATGTGACAAATGGTAGAGCATTAGGCTTAGTTAAACAAGAGAACAGATGGAGATTACCAGACATATGGTCGGAAGCACTTGAGTCAAGAATTTAGGGGCCAAGAGATGACTAAGGCATGCAGTAGAGTGACCTGACTGAGTGAGCGAACAAGTCGTACTAACTGGCTCTGCAAGAAATGGGCATATTCTTCTATAGATATGACAATAGTGGACTGTCCAGGGGACAGTATACTATCAACACTAGAAATCTCTATCCATTTTGCATTAGTGACCTTGGGAGGAAATCCATGCAAAAAGTAACAGGTGTCACAATTATATCATCGTTTATTGCAGTGACTACATCTAGGAACATTTCCTCGACCACCTCTACCACCTCAACTTCCTCCACGAGTGCTAGAGGGTACAGATAAATTAGACTGTGTGATAAGAATAGATCTATCTTCAGTAGGCACATGTTCTAGGATAGTTGGAGTAGAGGCTACTTGAAGTAGTCGTGAAAAGACATCTATCAATGACGAAACTGATTCACCACCTAGGATCTAGGTTCTGACTAAGTCATACTCGAGTCGAATACTTTGCAGACAAATAACTAAAAAAATCCTCTTGTTGAGCCTGTTGTACTTTCAAATATGTAGTAAAAGGCATCGATTCATTAAATTCAGTGAAAAGTACTTGCAATTGGCCCAAGTTTGTCTACATATCTGTGTCGTCTATCTCAATTGAGATAGGTGGGATAAGATATCATATATCCTGGTGACAAGTGAGTATGAATCCACACCTCTTTACATGTCCGATAAGGACGAAACATAACCGTCACGAATGGATCAACGGCTTGCCATAAAAGACTAAGTAGTTATGCATCAATCTTCTTCCAGGTGGCTTGATCAAATGTCTGAATATCAAAAATGAATTTGGAGAGATGATCTTCCTACCCTTGACCCATAAACCAGACCTCGACAGCTGCAATCCAGTCAGAAAAATTTTTGCCATTCAGCATCATGGTGGTGATTACAATGTTGCCAGAGATTGGAAGACCTATGATGTTGGTAACTTTGGAATCTAACATTTTTTTTAATAGATTCCTACGTACAGCGTCAGTGGAGAAAGAAGTAGATATGGCTTTGGCGAGGGAAGCCAATGCAATGAGAAGTCCTGCCTTCGATCAATGAGTGGTGCGTAGCACAGCGATGACACCTTCGATTGATGAATGTGGGGTGGTGGTGTAGAAAACTGCACTCTCAGAAATTAAATCACTCTCACGAAATGCTTTGACACCATGTGAAAGTAATGATTGTATCTATCTTTTCATATATCCAATTTATGTTACAAGAGGCTCTATATATAAAGCAATAAAAGTCTAGATACAATGAACCATATAAATCATGATCTCAATCAAATATTCTGTTACCTAATTTATCTCCTCCTAATTTGTCCATCATGACTGATACATATCTCCTACTTGATACATTTCCTAAATAGGATTATTCTCAACAATATCTCCTAATTGATATATTTCCTAAACAAGATTATTCTCAACAATCTAAATAGTTATGTTAAATAACTAGATTGCTATTAAATACTATGCAAAAATTTAAATTGAGGTACAACAGAATAACGTAACGTTTAAAATGGTTTTAGTATAGTGTTTAAATAATTTTGGACATTCCATCGAAAAATGTTCAAACCATGCATCCAATGATTCTGAACAACCCAAAAAAAAAAAAAAAACTGAAATATATGCTTTCTTGGCTAGCTTTATCTTACTACTATTTGTCTAATTTTCCCAATGTTTTTTTCTGCCTTCTTTATTGAAATTCGAAAACTGGAATTAAAATTTGGAAAATAAAGCTCAACAAGTCGAACCAAAACCAAGTTTTCAAACTTTGAAACTTGCCATGATTGACTAACAAGTCTATTACCAATAGAGTTATTGGATAAAACCATCACATTGTTCTTATAGTTCTAGTGTTCTTGCTGGTTAAGGTCTCAATGTCAGCCAATCAGCAGCGACTCATGAAAAGGTCTTTGCAATTTGCAATATATCATCGAACATTCATGTGGAATAAGGATACACATGCTTTATTATTAGTACATAATCATACAAGTGCATATTTCTCTTCAACATGCAAGATATAAGTTTGTATTAATGTTCTGAATCCAGTGAGTCGAGCAGACTTGTTGTGATGGTGGGGTCACATGTTCCCAATTAAACCATGGGTTAATTAAGGCTAGATCAGACGCCAGATATCTTGATTTTTACAATTAAGGCTAGATCAGACGCCAGATATCTTGATTTTTACAAGTGTTTTCCATCCCTCCCAAAATGTAAACAAGTCATATCTCCTCCAGTCCCTTCTCCTCCCTTCCCTCTTCTCCATGTCCCACCCAGCTTACCTGTGCCCTGGTGCTTAGATCTGCTCCTACCACACGAAGACGAAGAAGATTAAAAAAGGAAGAGATAGAGGTTGGAGCTGACATGTTGAAGGATAAAATGAAGAAAAAAGATAAAGAGGGGGAAATCAGATATACCAGCTCCCAATCTGATTCCTATTGCATCCAAACTTGACACATTTGCTTCTACTAGATCCGGCCTCAATGGCTTAGGTCCTGCCATATCTAGCTTGTGTTTAATGGCTAGGTTGCAATGGTGAACAACTTCTCTCCTCGCATCAAAGGTGATGGTTGCTAACAAGAGAGAAAAACAGATGGTTCTAGGGGATAATTATTCTTTCTGTTTTATTTTTTAATATTTCTTCCTCTATCCAGCCAGATGAGGTACTCGAGGTTGACCTGGATGATTCAAGTGGTGGAACCATCTGAGTTGTTAAGCCAAGCAAGTTTCTTAGAACCTTGGCATAATGCAGTCATAGTTTAAGCCTATTGAGTTGAATGTGATATTTTCAAATCAGACTTCATGAAGATGAACAATATAGGATATTCTGGATTTGTGCTTTAAAATGAAATGATTTTGTGTTTATCTATGGTAAAAATACTTATTTAACTATTACATTTTAGTTATTACAGAATTATCTAGTTAAAGTATTCATTACTTACTGGACCATTGAGCTTATTCGAACTCTTCTTTCATTATAGATTCAAAGAATTAATCACTGACAAGGTACTGCTATATGCATGTGATTAGAATATAGAGCAGTTTGCACCGACAAAGCTTAGAATTAGTATTGTTTCCTTCGTTTAATATCAGAAACATATTATTAGTTCTCTATTTTGATTAGTGTTTGAATCATGGAATGCTATACCACCCCATATCGTCCGGTACGGGGCATATCGTACATTACCAATCTCGTACCGGTATGTCATTTCGGAGCATACCAATACTATCATACCATATCGAACCGCGTACTGACATTACAGCAGGATTTTACTGGTATGAGGTCCGATAACGAGATGGCGAACCTTGGTTTGAATAATAGTTGATGCAAGATTCTTATGAATAAAAATTCTAGATATGTCTTAATAGTTTAGATATATTACTTATTAAAATTTGAAATTTAGTTGCTTTGACTTTATTCTGCTGCATTATTATGATAATATGATGGAAGTATTGCATGCTTGTAGGTGAAGTGCCCTATGAGTACACGACGGTTGCCACATCCTTGTCTCATGATTTTGGGCAGGAGGCATGAAGTTATTTTTATTTATTTTTAATTATATCTAAAAATCATTTCGATTATCTTTGTCTTGCAATAAATTGGAATAAAAAGATGGAAATTAGAGAATAAGGGACACCAAAAATAAAGGCCTTTGCCCTTTTGGAGACATTCTAAGGGTTTGAAGATATCAAGGAGGCTTCAAATGATTCAGGAATAAAACCATCATCACAGGTTAAGCGGATCATCTATATTTCTGCCTTCATATCACTTGAGGCCTTCATTAACATGAGCAGGTAGCTTTACAAATCAATATTCTAATTCTATTTTGATTCCCTCATCTCATGGAAGTGCAAAAGAAAGAATATCATTCCCCACTCTAATCTCAAGTATTGTTTATTGTTGGATGGCTCATAACACCATGGAGATTATCTCACTCCGTCTTATATTTGAAATCGGCAACAAGCATACAACTAAATCTATATTGTAATGACTGAAATGTTAGTTAGGTTAAAAGTTATTGAATATTTGGAAGAAAAAGGAAGCATGCTGAAACCAAGTGCCAATTCTTTTGACATTGCTACTACAATTTTTCACATCCAAACAACTAGTGGATCAAAGAGGTTGTCTTCCAAAAAAATCCCAATTAAATATATAACAAAAGAAGGTAATTGTAGCAAAGACATGATTATCTTATAATGATACACTTTTATAGTTTTATATAATACACAAGAGGACCACAACTGATGGTAGCTGTAGTGTTATTACCCCATTAATAAATCAAACTTCATGTTGGAACCATCAAATATTTAGAATTCACAAACACACACATGTATAGACACACATGCAATACAAAACAAGAATGTTTTTTTTCATCAACATAAAAGCCCAAGTTTTGTAAGTTCTACCACTTCAGATTATCAAGGTGAGCATTTGATGTCAAACTACTACAACAAAAGAAGGTAGTAATTCATTTTTACTTGTATGTTATTAATTACAAAATGTATGAAAGGAGCTCTACAAGACCCAGTCTCACAATTAAATATTTAAACAGTAACTCCACTACAAATCAAGTTAGTCTCCAAATTAACCAATTTCAAATTTCATATTGTCAACCAACTATAAGTGGCATAAGATACTATTTTCCAATAATTTTTCACATATCCATCATAAACAAGCAAACCACATAAAAAAAAGGCTGGACCAATGCATGAGGCTTCTGCCATTACGAGGCCTAGGAAGGGTCGGATGTACACGGCCTAAGCCCCACATGCGGAGAAGCTATTTCCATGTGTCAAACTCATGGCCTCTACATCATCATGGAGCAACCTTACCATTGCAATAAGGCTCATCCTCTAACAAGCACACAATTAATCAACATAATTAAAGGTTACAATAAAAGTATTGACATAGTTGATATGGTTGTAGAGTTTTGTGCAAAACGTAGTCCAAAGACAAAAACCTGACCTCAGAATCAAAGTACAAGATTTTGTCGCAATCTAAATCCATTTTGCATTTTAGAAGTTTTTCACAATCGACATCCATTCTGCAGATGAGGGATTCCATGAACACCTGCTGCTCGCTCTGCATCCAATTTCCAGAAAGATGAACAGCATACAATCAGGATCAGATAATCTCAGCATTTCCATTTTTACCTAATATATTTTGGTACAAAATAATGCAAAACTGTGAATTCAACAATATGAATGGATTACATGTGTATAATTAATACTTTAGGTGTAGAAAGTGACAAGAATAACATACAGGAAGAAACTATCTCAGCTAGTGAACAACAACCATAGTGCTTAATTTAGTACAACAGATAACAAAGAACGACAGCGACGACAACAACAAACCATTTCCCATTTATTAAGTCGGCTATACTGCAGATGAATCCCAAGTCTGCTTAAACAATGGGGCTTTAGCACTTAGAAGAAAGCAAATTGTAGAACAAGACCAGCTACATCAAACAACAGTGAAGGATATGAACTGTTATTGAGCACAATGAAATGTTTGCAGGCGCTGAAACAGTACTGTTTTCAATTAATTGAAGTTAATGATAGCATATCTTTCTCTAACACATTAATCTGAATGCAACAACAGCTATTTATCAGTGCTCTTTTGGCTGAAAAATGCAAATGTCTGCAAGATTCACTTAACCTTTTAAAAGAAGCCCATGTAAATGGTTTATATCAACTCCTTTGTCTACGTGATCATTGTTGGATCAGTAACCCCAATTGGCCATCCACAGAGATATGCTCCACATTTTTTAAAAGCTTACACTTAATAAGGCAGTTCTATTCAGCTTGCATGAAAAACATATTTCAGAAAATTGCTATATTTTATAAAATACTTGTTCTCATTATTTTGTCCATATACTGGAGAAGGCCAAAGAAAGCCTAGAAATGCCTTGTAAGATCAGTATCTGTTTACCATAATACTTAGTTCCAACAAGGCAGGACAACTTGACTAGGTCAGAGTTAATTCATAAATCTCGCTTCCACGTAAAGAGTTAGGACACGAGCAAATCACCTCCAGTAATACATAGTTTAATTTAGAGAACAAAACTAGATGAAATATGTTTCTTTGTTTGACATCTGACATTGTTAGGAAACATGGCTCTACCAAATGTGAGATCAAAATTGTATTGCAAACCACTTGACATGACTGCGACCCCGACCTAGTCCTTTATGGAGCTGCTCCAGCCGAGTTTAGTGTCTGGGTCGGTTGAGCTTGATAGGATTCGTGTGGCCTATGTTGCATATCACATTTGGTTATCCAGGAATCATGTGGTATTCGAGTTGAGATGCACATTAGCGATCATCGTGGTGCAGAGAGCTCTATCCCAGGCGATGGAGTTTGTTCATTCTTCATTGCCATATTCGATCTTAAGGATGTCGGACTGCTAGGACTCCCGTTGGACTCGTCGACCGACCCATCGGTATTCATATCGTGAAAGCCCCCACCCCCGATATTCCTTAAGATCAACTTTGATGGCAGCATGTCTGGCTCAAGAGGAGGAGCCGGATTTGTGATTCGTGATCTGGACTCTAGTCCGTTGGCGACAAGCAGGAGCTGTCTAGTGGATACTACAGTTCCGGAGGCGGAGCTGCGGGCAAGGTGTGCTGGTACTGTCTATGCAAGGCTGGTTCTTACCACGGATCGGCTCATTATAGAGGGTCATTCTACCATGGTGGTCCATTGGATTCAGATGCGGGATACAGAGGATGCTGCTCACCCTCTCCTAAAAGATATTGCGATGCTACTAGGAGAGTGGGGGGGCGGACCAGGCGGTTGCTATCATTTCTATCAGGCATATCTATAGAGAGGCTAACAGTACAACTGACTAGGTAGCCCCCTTCATGGCAGAGCATTTAGGAGATGCAATTTGGACTGACATATCTACAATGCCCCGTGGTTTTCGTGATGTTTTGCTTTCTGATGCTTTTAGTTGTATTCATGCTAGATTAGTATAAATGTACCATCTTATCAAAAAAAAAAAAAAACACTTGACATGATCATGCTTATCTTGAACTAATCTAGGAGATCTCTTGCATCAGGTTGCAATTGCCATGATCTCAAAAAGTTCATTACTGACTAGTAGGAATTTCTTTTTACTATGTCATTTTCGCATAAGAAGTTATCTATTCCCAATGATCTATCTTAATTGTGATGTTCAGATAATTCACAATCAAGGAGTAAAGTATTGTACTAATGTCATGCCAGCCTACCACGGGTAAGGCATGCATCCTGCCATGTTGTGCCAGTACTTGGCACACTCTGGCAGACACACTGCAGCACATCATGCATTGGCACCATAGATGCCTATCTGTTTCAACTCACATGGACAACCCTGTAATATGAATTTAGTCAACCTTTTCTTTACAAATTAGTAAAGCATAGCATTGACAGAAAGTCCAAGCTGATAGAGGATATCAGAATTTTATTATTCCATTATTTGATTTGTCTCATTACCATAATAACATAATTCTTGATGGAAGCCCAAAGACTTCCAATGAAAAAACATACAATTAGTAAACCTTCTTAATAAAATGAATGTGTATACTATAGAGCATCTAACAGCATATGCTAGATAAAGGAATGGCTAAGTAAGAAGGATGAAATAACAACAGAGAGTTTTGTAAGGATCGAAGGATAACCAAAATGCAGATGGCCATAAGGCACGTAACAAAACAAATTTAGAATTAAGAAGACCAAAACAAGTTGAAAAGGGAAAATCACTGACAAAATAGTCAAAAATAAATATTATCAAAGGGCAGCTTGCAAAAAATTCCCACCATTTTTAGGGCCTATTTGGCTATTGCTACATGATTGGGCTGAAAATCCTGTAGGATTTGTGGATTGGGCCATCCATTTAAGCATGGCCCTGTATCAACCAAACTCAACCCAACCCAAAACCTGTGGGAAGTAAAAAAACAACCTCCACAGGTCTTTTTTTCTTTCCTGCAGCCCAAAGGCTAGGATCTGGGCTGGGTTTGGACAGGTTCTTACAAAATGAAAGCTAGATAGGCTAATAGACCCAATTCCTACAAAATTTTCAGCTCAATCATATAGGAACACCCAAACAGGCCCTTAGTAGTCCAAGTGTCCAACAATGTCAATGGAAGATTTATGAAGACATGGTGGCAACCCAACTGGGTTCAAGTAACATAGAGATAATAGAATTTGAGTCACCATGGCAAACTAATTCAATGAAAGGATTGGACTGATGCTGGCTGGATATACAATAATTGACCACCAAAGTTTCAGTCATTCTAGGCCAACAGACCAAGGGTTTCAGTACCCTGAGACTTGAGAGCAGGTTTGAAGTGAGGTGTTCTTATCAAAGCTGAATCCTATATATACAAACACCTAATGAGCACACAAGCAGCATGTATCAATAGATCAAATATGTATATTAGATGTATAAAATAATGCAAAAAACCAATGAGTACATCACTTGAAAACATGTTAAATACGTAATTTCTGTAATATAGATGCAAACAGGCACAATAACAGCAGCTCTATTATTTCTCACACACAGATTCTACATATCTCATTTAAATAAAAAAACATGTGTACTGCTTCCTTATGTTTTAAAAATAATAATAATAAAAACAAAAGAAAGAAGCATCATCTTCAACTACAACGATGTCAATCAAATATCTTTATTAAGATCTACTTGTTAGCACTTCACAAATTATTTTTTAATAGCATGAAACATTCATTTTTTTTCTTTTTCAGAAAGGTACATCCATTTAGAAATTGGGGTAAATTAACAGATGTACCTTCACATATACAAGATGGCCACACCAAGATTTGATAATCTTGCCAACTAAATCAACAACCTCATGAGTTTTTGAGATCAAACGCCATGCTGTAAGCACTAGATGCGGCCGAGATAGCATGATGGAAAATGACAGGTGTGCCTTACAACACACACGTCCAAGAGTAAAGGGAATATTAACAACTTCATGCAAAAAATGTGAACAATAAGGCAAAGTGGCCAGACAACATCCTGGTTCTTAAATTAAGTATTGCTGTATTGCCTTTATATATTCTTTGGCTCCAAGTCAATTCTTTATGATACCTTTCAGAGAATCCTATACTTATACATCCAACTTGTCTAGCTCTACATCAATCTGTAATGATTCCACTATGAAGAGCTCCCTGTGCTTTTGAAGAGTCAAGGAACAGCAACAGGTACAGTATGTATGGCATCTGGCATCAAACAGAACTCCAGAAAAAGCAATTTCAAATGGGACAGCCTTCTGCTATTCTAGTTCATAAGACATCTACTTCTCCAATTTTAATCAATAGTAATTTTGTGTTCCTGGTCATCATAAATATCCCTGTAGTTCTCCTTTCCTGAGGAAGCTTCATATCTAGATCAAAGTTTTATGCTTCATCTGCCAACAATCCACTAAAGGAAATATCAGGTTGGCATATAAACCCAAAAAAGACATTGAGTGCATTTTAAAGGTGGTTCAATGATTATTATGATCACAGGGTATGAATATAGGAAGTCTTGAGTTCAAGGAGTACATGTTACAAATAATTTAACTTTTGGAGTACATGTTACAAATAATTTAACTTTTGAAGTATGCTAGTAAAATTTAAAGCATACCAATAAAATTCTTAAGACACTTTTGCAATTTCTTTCAATAATCTGTATAATATTAATCTAATTATTTCCACAGTTCTAAGCAACAATGAACAAGAGATGTTTTCTGCCAATCAGCTTTGTCTAAGCAATTGGTTCTAATGGTAGTTCAACGCCGTGTGTCTACTCTGACACTACTTATCATGAGACCAAGTAACCTACTGATTGGTTAGCTATGGAATGCCTAAGGTGGCAATGTGATCTAGCTTGCCTACTGCTTTTCCATATCCACTTCTTTGACCTCTTAGATCTAATGCTTGTCATTGTTCCTTTCCTAGAGGTTTTAAGTGAGGGTTGGCCTCCCACTATATACAAAAAGAAAAAGGAGGTGCCTCCCTACCACCGTATGATATTTCTGAGGATAATGAGATTGATATTTTGGGGTCATGTTTGGTATTGCTTTTGTTTCCAGTTTTTGTTTTCAAAAACCCAGGAAGAAAAATACTAGACTGAATAACATGTATCACGAAACACTCACGTTTTCTGAAATAGTTGATAAAACCTTTAGAGTTTTTGGTAGGAAGGATTTATTGCTTCAAAAATGATGAAATACAAGCAAAGGATACCAAAAAATTCCATGCAAATGCTGTCTTCAACATCAATTTTCATCTGATATTTAACTAATTTGTAGAGAAACCAAAAAAAAAAAAAAAAATGATGCCAAACAGGCCCTTACAGATTTTACTCCAAAGGATTGACTTTAAGTCTCTAAGTCTGGAGATTTTCTGGACACCAAATTTCTTCATACAAAGAGACCTCTAAGCTCTCTCGTAAGTCCACTTCTTACACTATCTTGAAGAATCTCATCCACTCTAACATATGATCAAGAATATAATTTCATACAATCAGAACTAATATGGGTCCTTCACATGTCAAGAAATGCAATAATTGACCAAATAACCCATTAATACACCTGAAGATCAGGTCGCAGAAGAACAGACTAAATCAACCAGTGAACAGCAGAACACATTGCTAGGAACTCAGGTTTGACTTCAAACATGATGAAGCCACATCCAATTAAAATTATGAATGATGATTCTGCTGTCATGTAGGTCATCATGCACAGTGCATTACTAGCTTATGCACAAACAGGACCCATTTTTGAAAATCCAACACCTTTTTTGAGAATAGAAGATCAACTGAGACTTCCTAAGCCTTCCAATGAAAGAGTGATTTTGCATAATAAACATGTTTTTCCATGCATGCCTATCCAAGAATACTGGCATAACCAATTGAGAACTTATATAGAGAAACATGTCTATGACACACACAATCTACATACTTAGGGAAGTGAACCAACAGATGACAATGATAACGTCTCTTTAAATAGCAAGTACCCCATTTCTTACTTTTTAGAAATAAGTATATCATTTAAGATTTCATTCAAATTTTTTGTTGCTCCATTTTTGACGAGTCTGGAACTAGATTATTCTATGTGACATCATGATGAAAAGGCTAATGCTTATGAGAGTTGTTCACCGATTATGCATATAGTTATGAGCAAGGTTTTATGACCTGGCTGGATGGGGGGCATTGTCCCAATCATCCCATCCCATTCCTATGAGAACATAGGACCGTGATGGGGTCGGGACTCAGAAAACCATCCATGCAGGAAGAGAAAAAGAAAGAAGATGAAAGGTAAAAAGTGAAAGGAAAGAAGAAGAAAAATGAAAGAAAGGAAGGGAGAAGAAAAAGAAAGAAAGGAGAGAAGGATGAAAGGAAAGACAAAAAAAAGGGGAAAAAAAAGAAAGAAAAGAAGGGATAGCAAAAAGAAAGGAAAAAAAGGAAGGTAAAAAAAAAGAAAAGAAAGGAACGAAAGAAAAAAGAAAGAAAGAAAGGAAAGAAGGAGAAAGAGAGACGGAGGATGTCTATCTTGAAGTCTGACCGGAACAACTACCAGGATGGGATGGGACAGGATAGCAAGACGTCCCATTCCATAAAGATATGGGGACACCTCCATCCCATAGAATTTAAAACCTTGCTTGTGAACATCTATACTATAAACAATTTGAAGAAACTAATTTTAAGGTGAATACATAGATCACTGAACTTGCTCTTGAAACTTCTAGCTTTTCTTTTCTCAATCCAGTGCAATGTTGTTGGATCTCTCTACTTTTGAGTATCCTAAAGCCTTATTTCTAAGTTCCATTCTATCTTGCCATTGTTTTAATTTAGCACTGATGTTTTGTCTACCTATGGTATGCCAAAGGCTGCATCAAAAACCTAGCCTAATAAAGAGATTGCAAGAATGTATATGAGACAAATCAAAATGAACTATATGTCCTTTGGTGTAATTTCTTATGTCAAAAACATTCTTTTCACTCCATATGAAGGTGCTGTTTGGTTAAAGCCTAAGTTTAAGCATGATATTTGAATAAATGAATAATAGCTTAAGGTACTTATTCCTCTGCACTTCCAGGGGATGGAAGGGTAGAGGTCTTTGGTGTCCCTTCCAGTCAAGAACTGGGACCTCAATCACAATCCAATATGCATTTCTCTCATCTGGTGTCCTAGGCGTAGAGGGAGCAAACCTATCCAACCTAAACTTAGTGATTAAGCTCTATGCAGTGACAATATTGTAGGAGAGGTCCTGTAAAGAAATAGCTTGATGCTAGAATGATAAAAAACTTACCATCTCTTACTAGACTTTTTAACTATTTTTAAATAGAAAGATGAATATCCAAAAGCAAAGGTTGTCTTATTCAAAACCCCAATTATTTCTTCTCTCCCACTTCACACCTCAGAATGCAGTCATGCACTACTCTTATAGAGAGAAATGTGCATTCACATCTTCTTAACCTGAAAATGGGGAAATGCTCCTTTTTGAGGTTTCTAACGTCAAAAACATTCTTCTCATGTCATAATAGTAAAAATAAATTTTATATGTCAAAGAAACTCCAACATAACCCAGAAATAAGTACCTTAGAAGAGCTTTTACCTTTTCTTTTAAAATCTCAAAAGCACCAGTACCAATCCCTGTTCTATCGGGGTGCCAAAAAAGTTTCCGCTGAACATCCCTAGATAAGTGGACTTTATTCAAGTTTTTTGAACATGTTAGCAAACCAAACAGGGTTGAAGGAAATGCAGAATATCCGGTATGATATTAACAAAAATAAAAGCATTAAAAAAAGGAATAAATAAGATTAAATCGTGAAGTTGAAAACAGAAATTTCATCAATGATTTTTCATAATGACACGAAGGTTTTTCATAGAAAAGAAAAGCAATAGAAATATAGTTAAAGATCATTGCATAATCAGCTTCATCATGGTGCTCCCCTTTCAGGAATAAAAAAGAGAGGAAAAAAAAAGAAAGAAAACTTAGCAAGAGAGCATGACTCTATTTATGACCTACTAAAGCAGAAAATGAAAAGTTTAGTCAAAATGCAAAGCAAATGAAAATAAACCTACCATATTCTTACATTTGAAGCGTCCAGTGGGCATTAGGAAAGAAGTTTTTCCAGCTTTTGAAGAGAAAGCTAGACGGAAACAACGATTTCGAGAATAAACAGCATTGTCCAAAAAAAGCTGACATGAGGATTCAGGACAGCTTGTGTCTTTCCTAATGTACAATTTGTCAAACTGTGGATCACTTCCCCGTAAACTTGCAATATGTGAACATACCTGACAAGGAGAAAGTTCTGCAACAAGTTACTCTTGCTTTTTAGATACAGACCAAATATGTGTGAGATTCAAAAAAAAAGCGGACAATGTATTACCAATTTAATATACAATGACAAGAATTCAATCTAAAATTAAGGGACAGTGTATAGCATTATGTATTATAAAACAAAGTAAAATGCTGAAAGCCTAAAAATCATGTTCTAACCAAAGAAACCATAAGATGATCATACTGTGCTAACTAAAATACTAACAGAGGCAACCTGGTTCTTGGAACCTTCAATTTTCAAATTGCCTTCACAAGCATACTTCCACTTGAAGTCCTGTATCTGGATAGAATCAGCTCTTTTCATGTCGTTTTAAAAAAAAATCACATATTAAAGTATTTTGATCAATAGTCTGCCGGACAACGCCACTACCTACCTTACATAACAGCCCTGCTCCCCGACAGCCACACCTAAACTTATTTCTAGTCAAGTTACCATGATGTACAACCCAATAGGAACTGCATGACCATCATCACCAACATAAGCACAGGAAGGAGTGGGGAAATAATCATGTTTCTTTCATTTTCGTCATAAGAAACTCAAGGCATCTTTACATGTCAACATCGAAGCATGGGCAATCATTGCATGTATTGCAGATGTGTCAGAAGTGCTGAGTACGCTTGTGTATAAGTTGTGCTGAACTAATAGCCACAAGTAGTCTAACACGCAATTGCATATGAACATAGGATGTATGTTGCCATGGATGTGGTTGCGGTAATCTTGTAGTCACATTCATACTAGTCCACAGTGGTATACAGCTGGAAATATGACGAAAAGCACAGAAACTGGAGGCAGATTTCAAGTTAAAATCGACAATTCCAAAGCATACATGCTGATTATATTGATGACACTGATCCTGAAGTGAATAACTCCAACCCATAATAACCATCCCATATTGATCAACTTGATCCCTTCCCTGAGAACACAGATGCCAGGAGAAGGGGCTATGGACAAGCAACAAATGATATGATGCATGTAAAATGCCATGAGAATCTCATCTTCCTCTTTTCTTGTAGAACCAACAAAACAAGAAAGAATGTCAAGAACCTCAAGGCTGTGTTTGCTTCAAGAATCAACACCAACATCTTGAATAAGTCATTTATTCAGGAAATACCAAATGATTACTGTTAATTCTGATAGTTTTCTATTCGTCAAAAGGGTTATAATTGCTTCAATTTGATCAAAATCATATGGAGGCATGGAGGCAGGGGAAAAAAGGAGTCATGGATGCAAATGAGTCCATTCACCTAAGAGGCTGACTTTAATCATTGCATGCAGAATCCTAATCATGGTGCTATAAGTAGTTGCCCAGCTCCCTGTTCATGGATATAAAATGCAGGCAAGAACAAGGGTCGCAAAAGGCACCACAACTCCTCTATATCCTCTTGCTTTAGGAAGCATCTTGAGGGCATAGATTCTAGCATAAAGGGAGTTGGGTTGATGAGCCAGTCACCATGGCATCAGGGATTATCCTCATCTTTTTCTTTGTAGTAGCGTTAGTCTTGCATTTTGTGTATGACAAATCCTCCTTGGTTTCTCTATTATTATTTAGGGATGCAATCAAGCCAAGTCGAGTCAAGTAACTGGAAGCTCGAGCTCGACTCGACTCAAAATACTCGGGCTCGAAACTCGGCTCAAGCTCGACCGAACCTCAATATCCCAAGCTTGAACTCGGCTTGATGAAAAATAAGCAAAGCTCGAGATTGACTCAACTCGACTCAAATAGGAACCAAACCATACTCGAGCTCGAGTTCGAACTCGAAATCGAATCTTATCTTGCTAATAATACATATATTAATATATATATATATATATAGAGAGAGAGAGAGAGGTGGGCTGGGCTCCGATCGATCGGATCCTCGATCGTCGGACGAGCACGCATCTGCACGCATGCGCCTGAAAAGACACACCGGCTGAAAAAAAAAAAAGATGCACGTGCGCCTAAAAAAAATTCAGAAAAAAAAAACAATAGGCCTACTATCTGAAAAAAAATCAAAAAAAAAATCTTAAAAAAAACTTGAAAAAAATTCAAAAAAAAAAACTAAAAAAAATCTTGAAAAAAAATTCAAAAAAAAAACTTGAAGGCGCCTACATTTCTTCTTTTTTTTTCTAGTGTAGGGTTTTTTTAAATTAAAAAAACTAAAAACTTAAAAAAAAAAAAATGTAGACGCCTTTCAGGTGTTTTTTTTTTATTTTTTTAATTAAAAAAAACCCACTAGGAAAAAAGAAAAAGAAAAAGGAAGGCGCCTACATTAAATTGTAGGCGCCTGAAGTTTTTTTTTTCTGATTTCTTTTTTCAAGTTTTTTTTTGAATTTTTTTTCAAGTTTTTTTTATTTTTTTTCTAAATTTTTTTCAGACAGCAGGCCTGTTTTTTTTTTCTGAATTTTTTTCAGGCACACGCACGCCTTTTTTCAGCCCGCACATCTTTTCAGGCGCATGCACGCTGATCCGACGGTCGGAGATCCAACCGAATATAGACTGGGATCCGGTCGATCGGAGCCCAATTCACCTCTCTCTCTCTCTCTCTCTCTCTCTCTCTCTCTCTATATATATATATATATATATATATATATATATATATAATATATATATATATATATATATATATATATATATATATTATATATATATATATATATATTTGAGTAGGTAGGGGTGTGCAAATGGTTCGGTTAACCGAAAACCAAACCAAACCCATTAATTATTTTGGTATTTGGTTCGGTTTTCTTCTGAAAACTCCAATTTTGGTTTAAAACCGAACCGAAGTTTTTTAATCAGTTCAGTCTTCGATTTTTAATTTGATAACTTTGGTTAACCAAAAACCGAAATAGATGACTAATGATAAATATTATATTAGTAGATTACAAAGAGCTTGAGTTTATTTTATTGAATTGAGCTTTTTTCAAAAAATGATTTATTGTTGATTTAAATTTAAATAATAATACTAAATCCAAGTATAATTCTGCAGCCCAAATAATGAAATTATTAAAGAATTTAATATGTCCAAACCAAAACCAAAAGCTTAGCATAGGGAAGCCCAAAATTGAATTACCGAACCAAACTGAATCGAAATTATTTCGATTTGGTTTGTTCGGTTTTAAGCTACTTCAGTTCGGTTTTTGATTCTATAAAATGCAAGTTCGAAAGTTCAGTTTTTCAAAACTTCGGTTCGGTTTGAACCTAAAAAATCAAATGCAAACCCTACGAGTAGGCTCGTGAGCTTTCGAGCTAAGTATCCTGCTACTCAAACTTGACTCAACTCAGTTATTAGCTCGCAAGCAACTCAACTCATTTGCACCCTTAGTCTCTAACCAAGGCCTGCCGAACCAAGTTGCAAGACCTGGCCAGGTCTACCAACCAGCCAGCTGAGCTCATATGCAGCTTTGGCTCGGCCTGCTTTCAGAGTAAGGTCTAAACTCTAACGACCTCTCCGATCCATTTTAACGAATCCTTATTCATCACTGCAATCGATCCTCACTAGAGATGAGGTAATACGCTTACCTTTCTCTTCTCACTGACTCTCTCACCCCTCCTCTCTTAGCAATGCACTGCCAGCCGAATTTTCGTCGGAAAGAGAGACCAAAAACCCTTCCCTATTTGGCTATCCCCACCAACCAGATTCCCTACTCTTGGAACCAATTGCCATTGTTTTCCTCTTCGATTGTCTCCCCTCGATATTCCGCAATTGACATCAAAGCCCCCACTAACAGCAAGCAAGTTAAGGCTTGATTCGGCATTAACCCTTGTTGAAACACTCGAATGCCTATTTTCTTCTTTTCTTTTTCCAACATTCCATCAGCCATTCGCCATCTCACCCACCATCACCATTGCTTGTCATCGATCCTCTGGCCAACACTCAGTAGCACCAACACCACAGGTTCTATGCCCCACCCTCTCCCTTGATTCTATCATTTTTTTCTCTTTCTCTCTCATCCTCTCTTAAGTGATTAGTGGACCGTAGAGGGTCCCTTCCCTATGATCTTGGTTGAGCCCAATAAAAGGGTAGAGAACTCCTGGTGCAACGTATCACCCCACCCCAACCCTCATCGCTGGACTCCATCATCATTAACCCATGTTGTGTTATCATTGCATTGGTCCAACCCTCGTTCCATCATTTGATTAGTTGGATTACCTGATTAGGCTAACTCAGACTGTTAGATGCCAACACCCGATCAATCCTATTTTTCCACACTTGGCCATGCCTTCTAATTATGGACTTAATTCTCTATTGAGGTGCACTCGTCTGGACAAGGTTGCCTAGCAAGGGGTTACTATTTGGATATGTCTGTGTGCTTGCAAGATAAATAATGATCCACCTTTTCTAGATTTTTCAATTAATTAATACACATTTTTTATATTAAATAATTAGTCAATTTATATCTGATTTATGAATTTTATGGATCCATGTTTTGAATAAAAAGCCATATTTATGATTCCAAGGCAACATTTTTGGATGAAATATTATGCATATCACTTATAGATAATTATGAATGCCGCTTACCAATAATTATGCATGTCGGTTATTTATTTAATATGGAATATGCATATTTTGATCAAAATGACTTATATTATTTTGTCAAAAGAGATTTGATATGTTTTTGATTTGGACTCGTAGCCAGACTATGTTTCGATATCCTGCCAATGGAGGTTATATCTTGGCACTTTGATACCCTCCTAGTGGGGGTTATATATAGACACTTCGATACCTTGTCAATAGGGCATATATATTGGCACTTCAATATCCTTCTAGTGGAGGTTACATGTTAGCACTTCAATATCCTGGCCAATTGGATTATATGCTGGCACTTTGATATCTTGTCATTTAAGATTATACATTGACATTATAACTATTTCTAAGCTCACCATTCTGGCCTAGCCACAATGTATAAGTATAGTCATAGAAAGGTTGTTGAATTGAATTATGATAACTTTCTAGCCAGTTGTGTTATAATTCATATGTTGGCACTTCAATACCTTGTCATTTGGGGTTATACATTAGCATTATGACTATTTCTGAGCTCACCATTCTGGCCTAGCCACAATGTATAAGTATGGTCATAGAAAGGTTGTTGACTTGAATTATGATAACTTCGAATTATTTCATAGATATGAAAATGAATATGGACGTGATATTTTAAATTGTATTTATGAACATGAAGGAGTATTTGAGAAATTATAGATATGACTTGCCTATATACTTATTGTTAGAAGAAAGTTTATTATATTATCTAGTTGAGGTGCTCATTGCTTACCCCGACTGTTGAGCTCACCGTTTGGACCTTTTTCTCATTACAAATTCAGAGGATTAGACATTGACAAGGTATTTCTATGGGCATGTGATTAGAAGTGATAGCTGATCATAACAATTAGCTCAAAATTACTATTTCTTTCTTAGATTATTATTAAAAATATGTTGTAGGTTCTTTATGTTGATTATGTTTGAAGAATAGTTGATGTCAAGCTCTTGTAAACAAGAAATTCTGGATATTTCTTATAGCTTGGATTTATTAATTATTAGATTGTGGAATTTTGATTTTAATTGCTCCGATTTTATTCTGATGCATTATTATGATGATATGATGGAAGCCTTGCATTCTTGTGGGAAAGTACCCTCTGAGTATGTAGCAGTTGCCAAGTCTCTAGCTCAAGATTTTGGGTTAGAGGCATGACACGAGTACCGGATGAAATACCTGTTGGTGGCTAATAAAGTAAGATACTGGTTCAGTAGCATACCAGCACTCGATGTGCTATGGCATATCGATTCTATACCGATACATCATTTTAAATAAACTACTATCAAATTGAGATAGCAAGTAGTATGCATGCCCCTAAACATGCAAGTGATTTTACAGAAATTTTTGAACATTATTTTATTTATAACATTATTTTATTTATTATTATTTTTAATTCAAAAATAATTTTTAATCTAAAAAATTATATGATGAACAAAAAATCACAATTTCTTTGGCATTGTGTAGATAATCCTTAGATCTACAGCATATCACAAAGTCATGCCAAAAAACAATAATTATGGCATGATTTCCGCTCATTTTTCCCATTTTTTGCCTATTTTAGGCTCCAAAAAGAAAAAAACTTGGGAGAGGAAAGAGAGGGGGTTTTGCTCATTGAGAGTTGGATTTCGGATGAAATCTATAAAAATTGGAGCTTCTTTAGCATTTTTTGGTTGAAAAGAAGAGAGAGAGAGAGAGAGAGAGAGAGAGAGAGAGAGAGAGTTGAGAAGGCACAGTAGGCCTTCTTTGCACCACCCCTCTATTATTAAGGACAGGACAAGCCTCGAACCGGCACAAACCATCCTGGATTGTGCAAAACAAAGCAATTCTGCTTGATTTAGGTTGGTTTGGGCTGGTTTGGGACCTATCTTGACCAGACGGGCAGTCTCGATTTTGACCCGAGGCAGTTCGAGATGGGACAAAAATCCTTCTCTCGCAATAAGAGGAGCATGCAAGGCCCCATATACACATACCAAGTATGGTTCCGGGCGATCAAAAAATCTTTTGGCAAATTTGGACCCATGGTTATGGATAGCACGTAGGTGATGCATATGCATAGCCAAACCTAGACTAAGGCCACACCAACCCATGCTAGCCCACTAATGTCTCTCATGCACCTAGTTTACATTCACCATTATCTCATCCAATACAATGCATTGAGTAAATGAGACAACATAGTGGTTGGTGCCACTAGTACATGGCACTCTAATAACACAGATTGTACCTCAACAGCACCCATAATATAAACTCAATACCCAACAAGGACCTCTATGAGCCCATTAGGCACTCAATGTGAGGTTGAGGTGAAGACCATGAAACATGTATTTTGATCAACATTTATTTATGAAAATTTGACAATCATATATTATGTCTTGATGTTGTATAGTCAAACATGATTATTTCATATATAGCATGTTGGTACTTTAACAGGATTTATATAATTTTTGTGGTACTACCAGTTTTATGATTAAATCATGCATATTTTTATCAAGGGCTGTCATTAAATTAATGTTAATGCATGTTAGGATGCCATTTGGCTCGAAAGGCACAGCAAAATATCAGCACATACATATTCTCCTTCTTGACTATACACAATAGCATGTTGAGCTTTTAAATAATGTTTTAATGAAAGAAATAACTCTTAAAATATGAAGATGTTCAAAGTATGATTCTTACAAAAAGGAAAAAAAACATCACTAAACATGCATTAAAAAGCACTCCATTGCAACTATGCATGTGCCTATCACACACCAGCTCGTGCCAGATGTTGGCAAAGCAAGGCACACAGGACCTGCCATGCTAGCCCCTGGCTAGCATGAGCATAGCATGCAGCACATGATTTCTAGTTCTATGTTAATGCAAAAATACAGCAGGTATAATTTCATAGATGTCAGCAGCATCATGCTTGAAATGCATAGAATCTTTTACAAATTCAAAGCTTGGGGAAAAAAAAAAGGAATTAACTTATGGATTTAAGATTGGCATTTGAATACCTCTGAAACAAATGCACCAGCATGTGAGTTGTCCTTAAAGGCAGTCTTTGGAATGCGGATGATCAAATGACGCGAAAATTTTTCTATCACAACTCAAAAAAGTAATTACAACAATCTTATAATGGTTAAATTTAAACAAAAAAAAATATGATTCTAAAGAATTAAAGAAAATTTGAAAAGATCTTTCTTTAATTCAGTTCATTTATGTAATAAATAAGCAAATTTTACACAAAATGTAGTTGAACAACTAATATGAATTATCCAGCAGAACTATGGAAAATGCCATACATAAGAAACTAAGTAGAAATTAAAAGATTGCAATTACAATGTCACTTTAATTGGCTTTAAACACAATTCAGAATGAATGAACACACTAGAGTAAGGGTTTAAGTCCTAGTTAGAGGATCCATATCATTCTAGGGCTTGTCAAGACACTACCAAGATGCCCCTACCTTGACACTTGGGACAGCTTGATACCTTGGTGGTTCACTGGGATTAACCTTCTTTTTTCCTTCATGTGTATGTTCCTTTTAATGATTTTGTAGATGTTTTTGGACTTCTTTCCTTCATGTGTAAGTTCTTTTTTAATGATTTTTTAGATATTTTTGGAGTTCTTTGTCGAAATTTAGGCCCTAAGCTAGGTATTTTAAGCTAGTTGAAATAATGGTAACAGAATCGGTACTAACACTCATGGCTTTGATGAAAACTTAAAATAACATTAAATTTAAATAGCATAATAACTTATCAATCATATCATGTATAAGAATGAGGAGCATATTTATAAAACATACAAAAATCAATTTATTGTTATTTATATTTTTCAAGCTTGATAGGAATTTTCTTAAAAATTTTAAATCAGTATGAATGAGGAGCATGTCTGTCGCATGCATTCCATTCATGCCTTCAAATTCATATTTAAAGAATGTGCCGGCATAGGGCCTCTCATGGACCTTAACTCAAGGACTGAGATTTAATCCTAAATGCAAAAAAAAATGATCTAATCCTTAATCAACAACCCTAAAAAGCCTATAGCTTCTAAGCGACTACTAAAAATAATAAACAAGCAAACATAATAGAAAAAAAAGTTGGCATCCCCACAAATTAGAACACCAGATCATCCAAAGTATGAAGACAATGGTATCAGCTGTCCCAATCACCATCATAGTTTGTCCTGACCAAGACAATTTTGAATGAGCCAAGTTTTTCTTGTCCTGGGGTCTCAAACCCATCCAATGACTCTATACCTGACCAACCAATTCAGGATAGCTAGAATGGACCAAGATAGATTGGGTCTCTCATCCTTGAACTAAATTTTTGACGTACTTTTTTGAATTCATAAATAACATCTAGGTATAAAAATTAACATCTACATACAAAAAAAGGACTATAAGGTATTAAGAATAAATAATAAAAAAGCTTATAACATTAGAAATATGTACAAAGTTTATAACACTCCATACAAAACATCTAAAAATTCAATAATGCCCACATAATACATATAATGTACTATCATTGTTTGTTCTTTTATAATGCATGATTAACATAAGGCCCAAGCATTGTCAAATATGTGTTCAATGTTTGACGGCAATATTATCAGATTGTTCTAAAGAGCGGCCATGATATGGAGGAGACTAATGACAATATAGCAATTGATCAGGCACAAAGATGGATTATTTAAAAGAAGAAGAAGAAGAAGAAGAAGAATTTTACATAGATAAACTAGAAAATAAAAATTAAATCAGAAGTAATTAAAGGACCGCTGCAAGGTTGATCCTGGAAGGGACAATCATTGTCACATTCTTTCTAAGTGCAAGGGCCAAATTGAACCATCAACAATGAGATAATTGGTCTATTGATCTGTGACTTTATAACTGCAGGTTTGTAGTAACTTTGCCCAAGAAAATCCCAGCTTCTAGTTGTGTGAACATGATGCTGATGGTTTAGCATTATAGAGAGTGCCTTAGGAAAATCTGAAATTTTCTTTGCTTAAGTCTCTGTAAGCATAGCTGGAAAGGCTGAAAAATTATGTTTATAGTTGTAGACAAATGAATTTAGAGCTTTCTCCTTTCTTCCAAGAAGTGAAGTGAGCATGTCATGGTGTGATGCAATGACCAAGTTTGGATCTTCGTGTTGCTTCTCTCCCATGCCATGCAAGGTGCATTTAATGTGCCAGATGTTATAGCATGAGCAGTCTTATTGATCAACTACCACAGTCGTATTAAAGCTTCAGCGAACCACTACCGCTTCACCTTGATTGGCATACACTAATTCTTCTTTATCTCGCTTAAATGGCTGATATTCCTCCTCTTCTATGCATGATCCCTCCAACAACAATATGAGCTTTATATTTGGCAGTTGATTGCAATATGCCCAAATACTTGGCACTCAAAATGCTTGCGAGGGTTGGAGGCAACAATATTGGAACAGCCAGGTTTGCTGAGGCTTGTCCTTCTTTTAAGGTAGTTGGGAGCTGATGACTTTGGAGAATGCCGACGTCTTTGACACGAAACTCTCTTGGTCAGATGTTCCATTTCTATACCTCTAAAAACATAAATTATTTGTTCTTAGTTGTTGCTTCTCAACTTTTATTGCCAATCATATTACGTTGTTGAGCCTCCAATAAGGTTGAAGTTGCACAACTTGGGCTTCAATCCTCCCAGATATCATGCTATAGTTTGCTCTTTTGGGCATCTAAATGTCGCACATCATAAAGAGTTACTCGAATTCCATTGTATACTCTTCTATGGCCATGTCGCATTGCCAAACATTGTGGAGCTTAATGAATTTTTTCTTATGATAATATTCATGAGAAAGCTTATGTTTGAGATTGTGACGCATCTCGCCCCATGTTCGGATCTTGCTGCATCCTTCCTACTCAAATCGTTGCTTTAGATTTTTCCACCAAATTGATGCGTCCTTTTTGAGCTTGATGGCAACTAGATTGATGCATCGATCATTGGGAACTTCATTAAGTTTGAAGACTCATTCAAAGGTGTGGAGTCAATCAACGAACTCGTCAAGTTGCATGTGTCCTGCAAAGTCAGGGATGTCTATTTTGATACCAAAGTTACAATTGATGCAATGTGGTCTTCGTTCATGTTAGTATCGTGTATCTTCTACACTCGATGAAGATGCTTTTCTATTATAGAACGGATTGAAATTCTCCACTTTTTCATCGGAATACACACTTTCATAATCAAAGGGTGCTTCGTCGAAGTAGTGAATGGAATGTTGGCAATGTCGGCATTCACATCGCTCGTGCCATTAATAAAATGATAAAAATCAGGATTTACACACATACTCAAGGAGAAAGCATCATTGAGAAACCCTAACCCTAATTTAATTTTATGAATTTTTTATTTTTTTTGTTACTTTTTTTGGAACTTTTAATTTTGTTAAAACTCAGTAAAAGGAGTTCTATTAGGTTTCAAGTCACTTGGTAGAGTCCTATTAGGTTATTTTTTGTTCTTTTATTTAAAGGCTCTACCTGTGTGAAGAAAGACAGACCCGAACAATTGATTGAATAATTAGAGAATTGAATTGAATTTTGTTCTTTCTTTTCAACTTTTTTTCCTTGTTTCTTTTCTTTTGGTTTTGCATCAATTTGGTATCAAAGCGAAAGATCCCGTAATTTTTCTCGTTCCACGATGATTCCTTCTCTCTCTCTCTCTCTTGGTCCGCTACAGTCCACCGTTGCCTCTTCTGTTTCCCCTCTCCCTCTTTTGGCCTACCCAGCCAGCAGAACCACAGCTCCATCTCCTTCCTCTCCTTCGCGTCAAACACCCCCTCTCCATTTCTTTCTCTCTCTCTTCATTTCCGTCACCTCCCAATCAGCCCCTTCGCTCGGCATCATCCACCCGACTGACGTCAAGGTTTCTCTCCCTACCGTCATTGCCTTCGCCTGCCCTTTCCACCGCCCCAATCAGCCTTCCTGTTGCCCTGAACAGCCGCCACAAGCCATCGATTCCATCTCTACTGCCAACCGACCGCGAGCACCCCTCCATCTCCTTCCTTCTCGTCAATCCCTTGATCTTATTTTCTTATCCATAAATAATCGTACTTCTAAGTTTGCCACTTTTTTTTGCTATACATATTCATGATATTCATACTAATATTAGGCAAAAGATTACTACGAGTACTAAAAAATATAAACTTGCTGCCGATGCTCACCATAGAAAAGTAGAGTTTAACGAGGGTGACTATGTGATGGTTCATATTCATCCTGAACGTTATCCACGAAATTCATTCAAAAAATTACATGCTCAAGCCACTGATCCCTTTCGCATCCTCCGTAAACTTGAACCTAACGCATACTATATAGAATTACTTTCTGATTTAAAATTTAGTCCAATTTTCAATGTTGAGGACTTGCTATCTTATCGAGGCACATTCGAGCCTCCTACTATGCATGCAAATGATAACAAGGATCACACTCCATCTCCTCCAGTGCCGGTTCCAGTTCTTCCATCACTTCCACCATCTTCATCAGATCAAATTGAACATATTATCACAGACGAGATTGTTTCTACTGCTGATGGAGGATTTTGTCAGTTCTTGATTAAATGGCACGACCGTCCAGACTCAGACGCTACTTGGATCCTTAAAGAAGATTTACAATGCATTAATACAGAGGTTTTAGAAGCTTACATCGATTCCTTACCAAAGTCAAGTTCTTTCTAGCCAGGAGGGAATAACAGGAATCAAGGTTTACGCACATACTCAAGGAGAAAGCATCACTGAGAAACCCTAACCTAATTTAATTTTATGGGATTTTTATTTTATTTGCTTTTTTTTGAAACTTTAAATTTTGTTAGAACTCAGTAAAAAGAGTTCTATTAGATTTCAAGTCACCTGTCAGAGTCCTGTTAAGTTACTTTTTATTCCTCTATTTAAAGGCTCCATCTGTGTGGAAAAAGACAGACCTAAACAATTGATTGAATAATTGAGAGAATTGAATTGAGCTTTGTTCTTTCTTTCCAAATTTTTTTCCTTCTTTCTTTTCTTTTGGTTTTGCATCACAAACCTACTGATTTTCTTATCAAAGTTGTTCAAGCTAGTGGCACAAATCATCTAATTCTATGTCCTGTTGATCTTGCTCATGTTGCAGGATGGCATCTTGAGACCATGCTCTGATGCCAGCTCCGAGGAAGTGCTAAACGTGGGCTAAAAACTCAAAGGAGGAAGAGTATATTGCTGCAACCGATTGTGGCAAGATAGAAACTCCACTATGGCACATATGACACAAGGAAGATGGTAGTTGGAAGTGGAGTAGAAATGGATCACTCTTTTCCAATGCCAAAAATACAACCTTGGTAGGCCAATCCAAGGATATAGCTCTCACACGCTCACTCGCAAATCCTAGAAATCCACCAAAAGGAGGAGAAAGATAATAGAGAAAAAATAAGAGAAGAATAATTCCCACAATAGAATCTCCAGTAATCAATATCTCAAGTATCGCTTGTATGATTACATGAGGAGCCCCAATGAGGAAATTTATTAGTACAAGAGGACTCTTTTCTTCAACCTTCCAATACAGGATTCCAAGTCCTATTTTAACTCAAAGAACCCTAACTATTAACTATTCTAATAACATCAAAAAATTTCAAAAGAAGGTTCACAATAAATCATAACTCCCTAGACTTACTAGCATCAGCTTTTGCAACCGAGAAAGGTAAATAATTAATCTTGAAAAACTATTGGACCCACGGCCCATGCAGCCAGAAATTCTCAAAAGTGTGAATTATTTGTTCTTAGTTGCTGCTTCTCAACTTTTATTGCAATCGTATCACGTCGTTCAATGTCCAATAGGATTGAAATTGCACAACTTGCTCAATTTCAGACTTCAATCCTCTAAGACATCATTCTATAGTTTGCTCTTCGGGCTCCCTGATATCGCACGTCATGAGAAGTTGCTCAAATTCCATTATGTATCCTCTAAGGTCATCTCGCCTTGCCAAAGATTATGGAGCTTAAGGAATTTGTTCTTGCAATAATATTCATGTAAGAACTTGCATTTGAGTTCACAACGCATCTTGTCCCATGTTCAAATCTTGCCGTGTCCTTCATGCTCATGTTGTTGCTTCATATTTTTCCACCAAATTGATGCATACTTGTTGAGCTTGATAGCGACTAGCTTCACACATCATCGAGAACATCATTGAGTTCAAAGACTCATCAACAATGTGGAGCCAATCAACGATTTCATCTGGTTGCATGTGTCCTTCAAAGTGGAAGATTTCTATTTTAATACCAAAGTTACAATGGATGCGATGTGGTCTTCGTTCATGTTAGTGCCATATATGTTCTTCGCTCAATGAAGATGCTTTTTTGTCATATATAGATTAAAATTCTCCACTTCATCAAAATACTTGTTTTCATCATCAAAGGGCACTTTGTCAAATTAGTGAATGGAGCTTTGGCAATGTTGACATTCATAGTGCTCTTGCCATTGACAAAGCCACTAATTTTCTTGTCAAAGTTGTTCAAGCTGGCAGCACAATGCATCTAATTCGACGTCTTGCGGATTTCGCTCACATTCAGCATGCTCTTCAACAATGCGATGGCAGGGAGGCATTTTGAAACAATGCTTTGATACCAATTGACACCGAAAGGTTGTTAAGCTTGGGCTAAAAACTTAGAGGAAGGATACATCGGCGCAATCAATTTTGGCAAAACAGAAACTCTACTACCACATGTACGGCACAAGAAAGACGGTAGTTGGAAGAGCAGGGGTGGATCACTTTCTTCTAAGGCCAAAAATACCATCTTGGCAGGCCACTTCAAGGATAGCTCTCACATGCTCACTCACAAACCCTAGACTCCATTAAAAGGGAGGGGAGGGAGAGAGAGAGAGAGAGAGAGAGAGAGAGAGAGAGAGAGAGAGAGAACAAAAAGAAAATAAAGGAAGAATAATTCCCACAATAGAATCTCCACTAATCAATATCTTAGGTATCTCTAGTATGATTATAGGAGAAGCCCCAATGGATATTTATTAGCACAAGAGGACTCTTTTCTTCAACCTTTGAATATGGAATTCCAAGTCCTTTTCTAACTTGAAGAACCCTAACAACTAATTTTTCTAATAACATCAAAAATTATCAAAATAAAGTTCATAAAATATCAAAACTCCAAAAAAATAACTAACACCAACTTTCTTACTTATGATAGGAAAATAACTAATCATCAAAAACCACTTGACCCATGCATATGGGACACTCGACCTTTGTGGTCAGGACTCACAACCTGTGCAACTAGGACTTGCAACTAGTGCAGCATCATGTGCATCCTAGGCGCTTTGGCATCACATAGAAGGCAGCAATCACCATCATACTATGAATCACAATGATAGCCCCACAATATTAGTGGTTATTGAGGGGGGAAACGTGCATAAGTAATAAAAATGACAACATATTTCTTTGATTTTGTGCCTTTTTTTACTTGCCAATATAAATTTTTCATAGTTAGAAGAAGAAAGCAACCATCAAACAGAACATTTAAGAAAAGTCAAAAAAAACAACATAAATACAAGTGAAGCAATGAGAAAAAAAAAAATCTAAAGGATCTCCAAATTGTGAACAATAGGAAGAATGTGAAGGCTTTATCCATGGTCAGTACCCGATCCACTTGATCGGCCCGACCCGAATGGTCCCCAGCCCATGCCCATTAGGAAAAGAAAAAAAAAGACTCCAAATGGGAGTCTTCTTCTTCATCCGACTCCCTATGGGAGTCAAATTCTTGTGAGTAGTTGGAGGCTCGCCTCTGCCTTTAAAAAGCCACACTATTTCCTACAAGACCCCACCATGACCACCAATCCTCATTTCTCCCTCTTTCTTCCTATTCATCTCATCAAAGTTCATGGTATCCTAGCTTTGTACCCATCAAAAATCAAGGCTGGAGAGCTCGTCAAAGCCAAGGTAAAGCCTAGTCTTCTCTTTTGCTTTCTCCTCTCTCCCTAGCCCTAAACCACCCCTTGTAGGCATTGATTTTGTGGAAATCCATCGAAAATCCCCTGTTTTTCCGACAATCCTCTTCATTTTTCCAAACACCAACATTGCTACCCCTTGACATCGAACCCCTAGCTAAGCTCCTCAACTCCTCTAGCTTCCTCTATGATGGAACCATGGCTGCCAATGATTGGCCAATGGCCAAAAATGAAGAAGCCTGATTCCCCTATTTTTCCGATTCTTTTTCCTTTGATTTCTTGCTGGCTAGTCACCGCCTAGATTGTCCACCACCGCATGTCACCACCCTCCGGCATTGACCATCATAGTGGTCCACCTCCTCCTTCCCCCTGTTTTGCCCATGAAGAAACAAGAAAAAAAGAGAAGAGAGAGAATAAGACACATCTCACTCTCTTAGTTTTTCGTCTCTATTCTCTCTCTCTCTTTCTTTCTCTAAGTCGATCCATGATCCAATTCAAAGTCCTATCTTCGTTTACTATGGACCCAAGTTGACCCCATTAAGGAGGCCTTGAACCGCACTGGTAACCAAATGACATGCCGATCCCATCTTAGCCCTTACCCGAAACCTCTAGAAAATGGTTAATATTGATCCTTGATACCTAAACTACAAGTGATCATGACCAGTTGAGTTCACCTTGTTCGGACTAGTTTAATTAGTAGGGCACCACCATCTGGTCGACATTGTCCTTCATATATCCCAATTCGAATATGAAGCCGTACACTTTAAGTGCCCTAAATTGGATCATTTGCCCAATTTTAACCCATTCTCCATTCTCTTGGGTTTCGTAGTTATTGATGATGGCTTTTAATGGCTCTAAATAGGTTCGGATAATTTGCATAGTTGAACTTTGAAGGCCTAAAACAGACGAGGTATGTAGATCTTACACTCATTAAATTTCAAAGTATCATATTTTCCATGCATATGCTTCGCCATTGATGCAATCATATTTTTCTCAAAATAAGGATCAGCATGTGATATAAAAATTATACTTTATTATCAACAATTATTCCATGAATCTTTTTTATGAAAAAAGATATATTTATGAAGCATGAATTTTATTCATGCCATTTAGAGTTTTCCCACCTACTTATATGTATATTTTAAGAAAAAAATATAAATACTTTCAAAGGCTCTCAGATAGCTACGTATGATCCCTAAAATTTGGGATAATCGATACCGGAGCTAGCATCCACACAAACATAGGCCCTGCCAGTGGATATAAAGTTGGCATAAGAAACATGAACTCTGTCGATAAAGAACACGAGCCCTATCATGGAATAAAGTGAATGTAGCACAAAAATTTGTGAGCAAAATTTTAGACTATAATAAGAATGCATGGCCAAGAATGACTTATAATTTTATTTGCAATCATATTTATGAAATATTCATGATTTATGCATGCATGATTTGCTTCATGACTTGTCTTATTATATTGAATTATAAAAGGCTTAATTTTGTAAATTTATTATTTTCTTAAATGAGAAATCGTTCGGCAATAGGATCAGTAGGAATGAAGGATGATCCAGGCTTGGAGTTCATGCTAATCAGCTTGGAGATTTTGTAGCAAAAATTTTTAGTTTTTTTATTGACTATGAATACAAGGTTCCTGACTTTATGAATTTTGAGATTATGGGTTTTGGTATTTAAATTTGGATTTAGTCACTCTGAACTCGCATTTATTTAATTATTTAATGGATGAAGGATTTGGATCTTTTATTTTATTCGAGATTATGATTGATGGCTTCATGTTATCAAGGGCTGTACCCCTCTATAGCATGGCCATGTTATGTCCTAGATTTATGACGTGACAAAGAATAGATTGCAGAACAAGATATTCCAAGCCAAACCCAAAAAATGGCCCAGATTGTCAAATATTAGAATAGATATAGAAAGAAGAACCACAACAAAAAATCTTATATAAGTTTTATCTTGTTAAATCAAAGGCCATCATGAATTACTAATATTATCTATTCCATCTATAGAAGCAAATTAGCAAAATGCTGGAACCAATGTTCTTTAGTCTAATCGAGAGCTATGCACCAGTTATTACATTTTATAATGTAATAGCAACACTATTTCCTGATTGGTGTGCATACTATAAATAGTCAAGATATTGGAAAATTTAGTAATGGCAATAATAGAAAAAAAAAAATTCTGAGTTAGAGATCAGACATCAAAATAATAATGAACTAGGCAAAATAAGTGTTGCGAATTGCATCTCGAGGATAGGAAGAATTATGCAGATATTAAGAGGAGCTTTTAAATAATGTAAACTTTTATTAAGTCAAGATAGATTGTACCTGAAAAAAATATTCTAAACACAAAATAAATATGTAGGCCTAAAATTGGAAAGTAATGCATCAACAATGAAATTCCAATAATAATAAAAGTTCAACTAGTACAAAAGAAGTTGTTGACATTAAATTTCAAATCTTTCAAATATTATCGCTTGATCAATAGTGGAAAAAGCAAGATGCTTAAACCATAAACTTGATCAAGAAAAATAAAAAGATTAAGTGAACAAAATTGAATAAATTGCAATTACTTAATGAAGCTACTAGAAAAAAACATACCTTTGGTAGATGAATCAAGCTCTACCACCCATTCTTCATTTCCTTGTATAGAGTATTTCTCAAATAAGACTTTATAAGTGACAAATATCAGAGTGTCTGCCATTTCATCTACATTTCTACCATTGTTGATTTTCTTGTCAAATTCCAGATCAAAATACAAGTGGCAAGGAGCACCCTGAAGAAGCTACTAGTCAGGACTTGCAAGAGAAAAGTACTATTTACTTCAAGCTAAAGATTGACCCACAAAAGAATAATTTACATAACAACTACTACAAAATACACAGATGAAACTACCTATTAATGAGCATGAGTAAAGTTTGACAAATATTCAGTACATTCTAAAAATCAATATTAACTATTTCAGGAAAAATATTATGCAGCCAAATGAAAATTTTGCCATAAACTCGGTTTACAATAAATCAAAATGAAACTTGAACATTTGTTGTTAAGCTTGCTTGAGATGGAATAACCCTCTCATTTAACAAGTCCAACATACGAAATATATTTAGAAAATAGCAAGACCCACTTATTTTGAGCAATCGTCATGAAATAAGGATCATATTGTCACGGTCACCCACCTAGGACCAAATCCTTGAATGTACATTACAAATTTGAAGCCCACTTCAGTTCAGATATATCAGGAACAGGGCCTCATATTTTGTTTTTGCCTTGGATAAAAATTAGACAAAAAGTAATACCTCTTGAATAACTTCATAATGGTGGCGTAATTTGGAATCCATGTTTTCGTACCTGAAAGAATAAAATGTCAGCACAGAATTCAAGAAACAAAAAACAAAAAAAAAAAAAACCTGCAAGCAAAAGGAGAAGAAACTATGTTGAGCGAACAAAATTGAAATTTAACCTTCCCCATAACTCATCATATGTAGACACAAGGAATCGTCTTTGCCCACTTAAGTGATCTTGATAACTAAACACATTAGCATGTGCATGTGTTTTCCAGAATCTCATTGCCTCATCTTGTCTAGGAAAAGTAGCCCAGACCTCCTTCCTAATAAATACAAAACCATGTCAACAACAATCACAAAAAAACATTTTATGCTAACCAAATGTTTTGAATCAATACACTTCTATAGCTACATACCTGGGGATCAGACTATTCTGCTTTCTGAGATCGACATGAATTTCACGTAATAATCGCAATAACTGCGACGGCCTTTTTACTGGAGCACCATGTGGGGAACCATAAAAGACAATTGGAGAGATCTGCTTGCTTTTATTAGATTTAATTGCAACAGATGTTGATACAACAGGCTGAAAGAACAGAGATTTCATTACTTATCAGCAATTATTCTCAATTATGTACAGTCTAAAACATTGATACAAAGAATGAAGCAAAGTTTTCCCAATAAATATCTAGCAGACAAGCCATTACTAAATAAAAAACCACACGGTACATTTACCAATTATCACACAAATTATTATAAACAACTAAAGATTATTTTCGTGTCAACTTATCTGCTATTTGATATTTGTTTTTTCTTTTTACAAGCAACACACTTCCTGAGCAGAAAAGATCAACATCTAAATTAAAAATAAAAAAAAAAAAAAAAAAAACACTTCTAAGTTTTAATATGCATTCACTTTGATACTGATTTTTTTTTTTTTTACTGCAACTTCAGTTATAAAACAATTGATTGAAAAGTTGCTTTCCGAAAATTATAACTCATCATTAACCAAAATTTGAATAGATTAACATGTCATGCCAAATCTATTTGGCGAGCTTAGAATTACTTAAACAAGAAGTATGGCTTGAATGTGGAATTTTTTGGTGACAAATCTGCGAGCATGAACATTGATAAAGATAAGTGACAGTATCGATAAGTTCTCCATCTTTATATTCCAATAAGTTTGATTAGATCACAATCATAAAAAACCTCAATCCACCAAATTATATTCATGATTCCCATTCCATATATCTGTCCTGAATAAACTACTATTCAAATATTTTACCAAATAAATTGATAACCACTTCCAGTACTCTCATGATTTTCCCAGCTTGGATTTTGTGATAGTAGCTATGGCTTAGGCTTGGAAGTAATTTAACATTCCATAATGTATAAAGTTGTTAAACTGAAGTTGATCATGATTCCATTAGTACTGATAGCTAATTTATTGATCATTGAAGTAAAACATTTTTTTTTAAAAAAAAAAAAAGAGCAGACTGAGAAGAGAGTACAAAAATGATACTTGTTAACAGTTCATATAATGTAGTAATTGAATAGATTCAATCACTACATTATACTATGAATAGACTAATACCATTATAATGATCTTATGTTATATTATAATGATATTTGTTCATATTATATAACTAAATTATATAATGTATGGGATTTTTTAGAGTGGTAGATTCAGACCTGAATCTGATTATTCAGGTTCTGAGTGATTAGTGCAAAACAAAGCTTTGAAGGACTGTTCAAGTAGTGGACTGCAGATTTTTTACCAATTAGATACAGTAATATTATGGGACCTAGCTTGGAGACCATAAACCAATGTTTCACAAGGTATAAAAGGAATTTCTGCCCTTAAGAATTTCATTTAAAGTGTGAAGAACCACAAATACCTTAGCAATATCGAATTTGCAATGGCAACCAAGATCTTGAGAAACACATCAAAAGGATTGATTCCAGACAAAATAAATGACTAAATTCAGATATGCATGCCCTTTATCAAGCCACACAATAGTTATGGTTGAGAAATTTTGAGAGTCAACACAGTCAGCCATGGACTCGGTGGGGGCATTTGAGCAAGGCCTGTCTATTCGAATCTGATCTGACTACATTGTACCCGACCTAATTAAACTCAACCAATGCGATAAAACTATTTCAAGCTTGACCCAAACCAAGACGACACAACTTAACCTAGTTAAACTGAACCTAACCCTACCAACCTAGACCAAGAAGAGCCGGCCCAATTCAACTTGGAGTAGACGTAAGTCAACCTCTTAACTTTGAAACAACCTCCAAGTTTCCAGTTCTAAAGATCAACTCTTGCAACTTCCTTCAAAGCAAACACAATATTATGGAATTGTGGCTTATCAAACTATCCAATACTATGGACTTGAATTGGATTTTCAAAAAAAAAGAAAAGAAAAGAAATGAATAACTTAACTGTATTGTCATATGATCGACAATAGAAAAGAAAGACACGGGAAGGTTGAAGGGAGAAAAAAAAAGAAAAAAGAAAAAAGAAAAGAATCAGAAAAGTGGATGAGTGACAACTCACTTATTGAAACAATTCACAATCTGCTGAAAACAGCATCACCCATATCATTCACTTTATAAGACAAACAGAACGAGGCAAAATATTACAATAACCAGCTTCCAATTGGGCAAAATCTGAATCCTCATTCTCAAATTACCTATCTATAAATACTATGAAGACCAAATAAAATACCAAGAAAGAATACCGGATAAGATACCAAGAAACATGATCAAGAAAGTATATTCACAACGGTCAACAGCATTTTGTGATTTCTTTTCCTGATAACCCTTGTGTGTTATTTAAAAACCAAATCAAGCACCAAGCAATCTCCTCCAAAGAAAGCTCAGGCAGCAAAATCTCACCGCAAATAAAACCAATATTTAACGTACTCAAACTTTGAAACAGTGAAAAGAAAGAAAACCCTACCTCCTCTTTATTGGGTGAAACCTGCCCATCTTGCCTAGATGAGGTCGGTCTCACCAATTCGGCAACCGAAGAAGCTCCCCCTTCCACCAAGCTCGCTCTCTTGGATCTCTCCAGCCGTGATTTCCTTTCTTTCAGTGCGGATTCTGTGTCATTTTACCCCAAAAAGCACAAAAAGAATTAGGGTTTGTCATCCGATAAAAAGACGGATGGATGAGTGAGAGACATATCACAGGGCATCAACAGGCATAGTGCTGAGGTTTGGCGATGTTGGGAGAGAAAGAGAGAGAAGGCAGATTTGTGCGTGAGAGAGAGAGAGAGAGAGAGAGAGCGCCAGGGCGATCTTGGAAACCAGGAGGCTTTTGGCGAGGTTGGGAGAGAGAGAAAAGATAGAGGAGAGAGAGAGAGGGCGATCTTGGACGCCAGGGGGCGGAGAAGAAAGGAGAACGAAAACATTGCTAGCCTTTTATAGCATATACTGAGCGAGGGATTAGGATTTGAAGAGGAAGAGAGAAGGGGGTCGTACCGGGAGTGGAGATTCCGCACTTGAAGCAAGCGAAGAGTCGATCGACGTCGTCGTTGGGATCGTACGCCATGGCGGTGGCAAGATCTGTTTTCCCACGGCGAGCATAAAAGGCTATATTCCAAGGCGCTCGTATTACTTACGCGTTCCTTGCTCGCTTGCAAATTGCAATGAGCGGGAAAAGAGACCTTTGGTGCAAGGTAAAGCCGGCAACCACGGTGAGGCTGCGAATGGTCCGGATTGACTCGTATCCGACGCAATCTATTTAAATCCGATTCAATTCATTTTAAAGGACTTATGGGTCAGATTAGACGTTAAATTTGACCCATTTCATTTTTAATAACAGATCTAAATTTATTAAATTATTATCCAACCTAATTCATTTGATTTTCAAGTCAATTTTACATGACTTGATCCGATTTAATCCACTTAATTTCTAAGTCAATTTTAGATCTTCTACTTGTATGACTTGATCTGACCTAAACCAGTATGCCATAAAGATACAATCCATTTGAACCTTTAAGTTATGATTGCAAACTTGTATGAACATTATTTTTAATCTAAAGATAGATTTAAAATTATTTTTATATTCTAATTTATTTTAAAATAATATTATTTATTATTTATTTTATGTGATTTATAGTAATTCATTGTTTAATAATTAAAATGTAGTTAATTTTATGTAATCTGAACCTAAATTTTTTGAATTAGGATCAGATTATATATAAACTCGACTCGACTTGAATGACCAATTGAATTGAAATTTTTGACTATAAATTTGATCCAATCTTCTACCAAATTGGATTTAGATCTAATATTATAAGAAATCAAGTTAGATTATAATTACTCATAATCCAGTCCAATCCAATCCAATCCATCTGTCTCCCTACTAATTATAAATAGCTACCGCTTGGGGACGAGGCGCAACAGCACGGAGAGGAGACAAAGATTCGAACACTATTTCTCTCCTTTCCATAGCTAATAGGTCAACTTATGTGGATTATCGTGGACATTCAAATTATGTGGGACTTCATAATAGGCTGGCTAGTCTACCGCTGAGCTAATAGATTCGATCAAACTAATAATTTGTCCTTGTGAAGATAGATTCATATTCAATAAGAGAACTTGGTGTGATAAATTCCAGTAAGTCCAAACATGTCCCATGTCAAGACTAGTTCATATTTGATCGAATATCCTGTTATATGAGGTTTCAAACCATTCGAGGCACTGTTATTTGTAAAGACTAGTTCACATTTGATAATTTGCTATGCCGGGTTCCTGCCGGTCTTGGCAGGTCACTTGTTGAGAATAGTATATTTGTCATTGCGAGTTCTAACTAGTCCCAGTACACCACTTGTTGAGCGCACGGAGGCTATTTTGTGTTCGACAAAAACTAGTCATGTCGAGTTCCATAAACAGCTGACACTAGGATGGTAAAAATTAACCCAAAATGAAAAATTAGTGGATCCAACCTGATTTGGATCGAGTTTGGGTCAAAATTTTTTAATTAGGGTCAAATATGGGTTGAAGTGTTTGACCTAAACCATAAATGGGTAAGTATGGATATGAATTTTGACCCTATTAGACTTTTGAGGTTATAGTTCCATAGGTTGAAACAATTTAGATCAAATTAAGTCATAAATTTGGATGAGATTTTTTTTAATTAGTTGGTATTTTTTTATCGATTATTTTTTTAAGTAATATTGGAAAGTTGTAGGAATTTGATTTATTGCATTAATGTATCTGATTAAGTCTATTAGGAGTTGAGCCTTAAAAAACAGATTACTTCATGGTTGAATAGATGTCATAAAATAGTTTACCCAAAAAAACTAAGGAGCATTTGGCATGAGGTGATCATCTCAAAATCAAAGATAATATGGATAGAGATGATAAGATCACTGTGTTTGACTATACCATAGTGATCTTGCATGATAGTAATCCTAAATTATTTTCATTCCCCATGTCACCATCCAACCTAGTGACATGATATCCATCCTTGAAGTCGGAAATATAGGATCATCTCACGCAGTGATCATGAGCTAAAATTTGAGAATAAAAATATCCCTCCATCCAATAGAAAAAATTGATATATCAAGATGCCATTAATATATTATATCAATATTATATATATAATTATATTATATTGATATTATATATCATATTTGTGATGTATATTATATTATAATATATTATTAACTAGTAGTGTATTATTGCACTTTACATATATATATATATATATATATATAAAATAAAGTTATTTAATATATCAAGTTTTATTAATTTATTTCCTGAACAAAATAAATATTAGTATTAAAAATAATATCTTATAAGTATAAATAAAAATATTAATTTTATAATAATGATTAATTTATCTTTATGGGATTAATAATTTATAGGATTAATGAAAATATTCTTATTGCACATATTAGTTAATATATTAATGAATATTTTAATATTTTATGAATATATCACGTATAGTTTTCGTTTCATATGGCCGGTAATATGAGATTTTCATAGAATACCAAACTGGTTATTCATGAAAATCTAAGAATCCTTGATCATTAGACCATGGTCTATCAAATACGGTGACATTAGATAACTGAAAATTACATCACCCTAAGGTTTAGATCACTAATGATTTTAGATTGAGATCACCAAACACCACCTATGGTAAAATGACATATGGGTGGATACGGATTGAGATTTATTGATTAGATATTGGGTCAAGTAGCACATAGGTCAGATTTGTCTATGGTTGCCCTTGACTTCTTGAAGGAGATCTTGTACAAAATACATAAATGAGTTTGGTAGGATTCATTTCAATGTAAATGACCACACTGAATGCATTTTTTTTGAAATAAACTAGGAAAGGGAGGGGGGGGGACCAATTATTAGGAATCCACTAACATGGTAGTGGCCAAGTTGTTCCTGTAAGTCTCATGCCGGGATTTTGTTCATATTTGAGCATGCTAGCAAGTTTCAACTAGCTCCCACGAGAACAAGACCAAGAAATTATAATGTGGAAAGTAATAAATAGTTTTGATATTGCCTTGCAAAAATTTTTACGGCAAGCTTCAACTAGTCATGGCAACCTAGATGTGGAAGTTTGAGTTAAATTGGCTTTGATACTCTATTATAATATGAAAATGTGGTGCAACCCTTATGCCACTTTAGTCTTGAGAACCTAGCCCAACTAGGACTTGAACCAAGTCAATTCCTCACACTTCCTTTATTCTCATCTTTGCTCGTACCTCTAGCCCATTGCCCTCTTGCTCTCTATCTCTTTATAGGACTCAAGTTAAGTCAACTCCTCACACCCCCTCTATTCTCCTCTTTGCTCGTGCCCCTAGCCCATTGCCCTCTACCTCTCTCTCTCTCTCTCTCTCTCTTCTTTATTCTCTTCACACCGAGTGCCCATCACCAGCACCTAGACGCGTTGTTAGCTCCCGCTACCTTCTACCCCCTCCTCTCCCTCTCTCTTTCACCCCCCTTCTAGACTGATCTCTCATACTCACCTACCCTAGAAAACCTCCTCTTCCTCCCATCCTCCTCAATCCAATCGCTTTCTCCCTTATTTTTTTCAATCTCATAATTTAATACTAACATGCATTTTATGCGCATAAGGAGAAGAGATGGATTAAGACCTAGCTTTTTTCAGATAATGATCAGTAATTCCTAACTCTATTGCCATATATATCTTTATTTATCCATTAATTTTCTTAAAAATCCATATTTTTAATAATATATAAAAATTTTAAATATTTAACATTAAAGAGCTATTTTTTTAAATAATAAAAAAATTAATAAATATGTCATAAATTAATTGAATACAAAAATCGACGAAAAATCCAATCAAAAAAAATAAGTGAACTTAGCAATCTTACACCATAGCTCCCAGTACAAAATTAAAAGCACTCATACTTAGCTTAAATCCATCAGCCAGACAAATTCAAGTTCAAAATTTAAACTTTGAAAATTGAAGTTAAACATGCAACATAATTTGTTGCTTCATTCCTTTTTTTCATAATATTCAATGCTAACTCAATTTGGCAAATTAGCTTTGCATTTTGCTTAATGGAGAGCTAATAGACTATTATATTGATATTCATCCTTCCATTGATTACATTACGCATCAATCGCCACCGTTAAAAACACCCTTGGATGTTTAAAATAAATTTTTAGAATATGATAATTTTTGTAAAATTTTAAGTAGAGAATAATATGTAAAAAATAATTATCTTTGTGATTGATTTAGATATATTAGTTTATACTTATATCACGAGTTGTAAAACTTTTAATATTCTTTAAAAATTATTTTATTAAGTGGGGAATCAATTAGTCTAAAGTAATCAAGAGTAGGCCATTATTCTAATCTACAATAATGGGAAATAAAATAGTCTTTTTTGGCTCTTCTTATTAAATGTTAGCTTTACAATATGTCATCCAAATAATACCAATAGTGGGCCTTTCTCATGAATGGATTAATTGTATATCTGATGAGTGTATGTTTTATAGAAATGAAGAGGCATGTTTAGGGATCTACAAATGAAGATATCAAAATTTAAAAGGCTTCACTTTTTAAGATTTATACATTATATAAAAAAAAATAAACAAATCAAATTGTAATTTTTGAAAATAAATATATAATATGATATCTAATCCAGTTAGCAAAAATTTATATCAATATTTACATAAATATATAACGTTAGCCATTAATTGGTGTCCTCCAATATCTTAAATAAGAATAATATTTTAATTTTTTAATAAAAAGTTGCACTTAATTTTAGTCATGGTCCCTTTTTTTTAAAAAATGGCTATAATTATTGAATAAAAAGCCCCCAAAAAAAATGTGTGAAAGTGTTATGATAAATAGATGGGCCATCCTCCACAATCCTAACATTATCATTATGCAAAATCACCTATATTTCCTAAAGCTATAGTTCGAGGAACTAATTATATGAACAAAGCAAGTCTCTTGTTATATGGCATAAGATTATTTATGCAATTTATATGATTTGTTGCCGTGGACATGGGTTAGCTGATTATAGAATTTCCAAATCAGCGGGTGCAATCAACTTTTGTGCATTCATGATGGACATCCCCAATCCCCTAACTTTAATTCCTATAATAATCTTAATTACATTTCTCGTGTAAAAGTTTAAATCATGCCAACCTTTTATAAGTTTTTTTAAAAGATTCCAATGTCACCAGGCTCAACGAAAGAGTCTAAGAGGAATTTTATATGATTTTAAATATAATAAGAGTATCGAGCCCTTTAGAATTTAAAATCATAATGATTCTTTGGTTAGAGCAAAACTCATTTAAAATATTTAACAGTATTATTGCCTCATCCACACTATTTTTTAAAACAACCATTCTACATCTAAAATCTTCAGTAGTAGCACGTGTCCAAATTCAGTAAGAAAATGAAAATTAAATCCTCTCAGAGAAAGAAGAAAAAAAAAAAGAAGAAGAAAAGAACAAAAAAAAAAAGGAAAGGAAAAGATTTAATTAAAGAACCAAAGGATGCGAAACAAGAATTACCATCTCAAGTACTAGAACACACTAAACAACCGATCGCGTCTTCATAGAAACAAGTTTAGTCTGGTCCATCGAGAGAAAAAATCAACACCTTTTGTTTCTAGACGTGTTTCAAAAAAATCTAGATTTTCTCTAACATAACGGTCCAACTAAAAAGAACAACTATGATATTCCACCACTTTCTTTGCTCCTTCAAACCATCAGAATGCACACAAACTAATTAATCAATGATAGGATTTAGGAAGAGCATAACAATTAACTTGGAGGTGTAAAGAATTGCCATAGCTTATAGGTGAAAGCACAAATCAATAGAATACAAGGACAAGTGTAAGGTTGTCTACTCTAGTAAGTTTAACCATAATAGTAAATACAAGGAGAAATACTTTCTACACTGCGAGCATCGTCTGTGGTGATTAGCTCTTGCACGAAGCTAGAGCGGCGTTCGAAAAAAAAAAAAATTTGCTCCAACCTCGTATGAGAGTCAATCACTATAGACAGTGCCCGTAGAGCTACATTGCAAATAGTATAGAAAAAATTTTTCAAATACAAGATAAAAAAGTTTCTGCACATATTGGCAAGTCGGTAAGTTACATATTGGATATTTTTATAGTCCAACATATCCGTCTAAATCCCAATTTGCATTTCCCATAAAAATGAACCTCGTCAAGATGGCATACTTGGTCAAGCAAATTACGTATTTCTCAGTGGATGATCCCTGTTAGTAGTAGTTGGATCCTTATTCACACAAGTCAACAAGTTACACTTATTGGATTTTTCTGCCGTCCGATACATCCGTCTCAAATCTCAATTTGCATCTCCCCTAAATGAACGTCATCAAGATAGCATGCGCGGCAAAGCAAATTAGATATTTCTCTCTGGATTATGCCCATTAGTTAGTACCTAGAGTCCTATTCATACAAGTCAGCAAGTTACATTTATTGGATTTATTTGCAGTCTAACACATCCGTCTCAAATCTCAATCTGCATCTCTCCTAAATAAACCTCGTCAAGATACCATGCACAATAAAGCAAATTAGCTATTTCTCGGTAGATGATGCCCACCACTAGTAGTTGGATTCTTATTTCATATAGATGATATACTAGAGTTGGTGAGCACATCCAATTTAAAACCACAACATCGATCTTTGTTCTTGTTTTATCCTTTGGTCAACACCATGCCAACCAAGCATTGCCATATTCAAGAAGGAAAGCATAGCAACAAGGCAAATTGGCAAACAAATCCCTCAGTTTCTGCAAGGATTCCGCTGGCTTCTCTTTCTATTCTTTTATTTACAAGATGCATCTTCATGCTCCAATATACTTCCATGAAGAATCGTGCAGAATGATAGAATTATTTAAGATAGAGCTATTAATGAATCCGATCCAGATTCGAGACTCGTAGATATTTATTCGATGGATTCGAATCTAGTACTAGTATTGGATCCGTTTATCCGAACTCAGATTTGGATCCGATAAATGGTGATATAAATGGATAGAGTCTAGATATTTAGTATCCAGATCCGAGATCCGAATTATATATATAATATAATATTATATTATAATAATATATATATATATATTAAAAATATTTTAAATCGTTAGATCAGAGATCCAATAGTCTAAAATCTTTCAAGAAAAAAAATCCTAATAAAATCCCTCTCTCCCTTTTTCAGTCTCCCTCTCTATCTCTCGACTCCCTCCCCTTCGCTCCTCGCCGCCTCTCCCTCTCCACCGTGAGATCCATCACCAACGGACCGCAGTCGGATCCCAACTCGTCCACGCCCTCTCCTCTCTCTCCCTCCCTTTCTCTCGACTCCCTCCTCTCTCTCGACTCCCTCCTTGGCTCCTAGCGCCTCTCCCTTTCCGCCATGACATTCATCACCAATGGGTTGCCGCCAAACCCCAACTCGCCAACGACCCCTCCCTTCCTCTCTGTCTCTCAACTCCCTCCCCTCCCTCCCTCTCTGTCTCTTAACTCCCTCTACTCCGCTCCTCACCGCCTCTCGCTCTCTATCGCGAGATTCGTCGCCGATGGCTACGGTTGGACACCAACTCGTCCACACCCCCCCCTCTCCCCTCTTTGTCTCTCGACTCTCTCCTCTCAGTCTCTCGACTCCCTCCTCTCCACTCCTTACGGCCTTTCACTCTCCGCCACGAGATTCATCGCCAATGGGCCACGATCGAACCCCAACTCACCCGTGCCCCCTCCCCTCTCTCCCTCTCTCCCACTGTCTCTCAACTCCCTCCTCTCTATCTCTTGACTCCCCTCCGCTCTTCGCTACCTCTCCCTCTCTGTCGTGAGATCCATCATCGGCGGGTCACGACCGGACCCCAACTCATCTACGATGAAAGAAATATACCCTCAAGCCAATCGAAATATGTATTTTGATAGAATATTCTTTATCTTCCAAACTCATGTAATGACATTTTCAAATAAATAAAGGTATTTATTTCATCATATGCTGTATCTTAATTATTTATTTACAATTATGATGAACTCCATAAATTAGGGCTATGATTTTAGGATTATAATGAGATCATACTAGTGAGATCTAAAATCTTAAAATCCTAATTTAAATATTTCTGATCGATGGAATATTGAGTTGGAGATCAATATTTTCGATAAGACTGGCACATCCTATGTATGCTCGATGAAGAGAATGATTGATCAAACAATCACTTGTATATGATACTAATACAATGACATGGATATGCTCATTAGAGAAGAATTGATCCAACTCGAGAACATCTAATGGAGTTTTATCTACATATCAATAAATGGTTCTCATAGTGAGAGTTGTGCATGTAATTCTTTGACCTGAGACTACCATAAAATATTATATATATGAATACATATTTTTGTTCATACTCATTCATGACTTAGTCATGTACGGGATGATCTGGATATGGTGGATTTTATATGGAGGTTATGAGTTGGTCAACATGGAATCGATCACTCCTAGTAAGAGGAGATTGCATCCTACTTGCTTCAATCAAATAATGATTTAGAAAGTCTTTGATTAAAGCATGATGAAAATCAAAAATAATTTTTAATATTTTATTAATCGAATCATCATCCTACTTGCTTCAATCAAATAATGATTTAGAAAGTCTTTGATTAAAAAAACATGAAAATCAAAAATAATTTTTAATATTTTATTAATCGAATCATCATTATAAGATTAAGAGAAATATGAATATGATATTGAATTTGACATATTTTCATACCCAAAGTCATATTCAGGATGCAGGAAGATCGAATGATCATGTTGCATGATAACTTTCTACTGAAGAGTATTTTTGGTATTTTCATAAAAAAAATTATTTCTTCTGGGTAGACATGATACGTTTTTAGATGTCAATTTTGTCTTATGGATTTGATCAAATTAAAAAAATTAATTTGATCATTAATTAGAAAGTGTTCTAATTGATCAAAAATGAGTTTGCTAGTTTTAACCTAAATCGATTTGATTGAGTTCTAATCAAATTAGGTTAAATCACATCCGAACCCACTGCTGGCTAGATGTGGAATCCATTGGGTCACACATAAAAAAAATTGATCAAGGGTCTAATTGGATTAGATCGATCAAGTTTGTAAGATAAACATGCTAGTACATGTTGCAAACCCTAATATCTAGATTCAAATTGGATTTGAATCGGATTCCAATTTGGGCTAATTAAATCCAATTTGAGTCAAATCAAATTTAGCTAATTGATTAGATTGATCCTTGGCTTGATGACCAGGATTTAGGCATCATCTAATAGCAACCCACATGCCAGAGACTTTCTCTCTTGGCGCATGGGGTTTTTGGTTCATGCACAAGAGACATGTGGTACATGCAGATTGTTGGTGCCCCATTTAAACCTTCTTATCCTTTTATTTGTTACATAAAATATATTACATAATTTTTAGATCTGAAAAAAGGTGCCTTAGAGTTCTTCTACAAGTAAAACACTTTGGTATTTTATCTGAAAATGGGATAAGAAAAAGTCCATGCCACCCCAACCATTTCGGCACCCCTTGGACCAAGTCAAAAGGAATTTTGACTTTTCCACCTTATCTCCATGCCACAATTCAGATGGGACATCCCCTTTTTAGGCCATTGGATGGCCTTCATCTCTGATCCAACCCCTTGATTAAAGGTGCCACTTGAATGAAGTTTTGCGACTCTTTGTAAAAACTACGTAGAATTAATCCGAAGAGTCCTTCTGCTTTAAGGCACATCTTGGACTAAGTCTATGAAATTTCACATGGCATAAAAATTAGATGGGGCATGAGATCTATGATTGGGCATGAGATGAGGATGAGGGAAGGGCGTGAGATTTTCAGGAAGCACCCCTACATACATTATAAATAGGAATACGCTCCAGGAGTCCAAATCATTCAGAACTCTCTCCTTCTTTCTTACATACTCTTCCTAATTGTTCAATTTCTCTCTTCCTTCCCTCATTAAGACAAAATCCTATTAAAGGACAAGAGGTCTACTTTAGGACAAGAGCTTAGGAAGAGAGTAAAGAAAGATAAGGAGAATAAAAAAAATGAAAAGGATAGGCTAGGAGGGTGACAGCAAAGATTAAGAAAGATTATGCCTAAATAATTAAAATTTTTATCATAAGAATTTTAAATTAAATAATCAAAGGTGCTAGTGGCTTGATCAAGTCCTCGTATGGATCAACATTGGAGGGTGAACATGTGGGCACCTGGTGGAACCTCCGACGGACTGCTACGGTAATCAGGGTCAAGTTAGGGTTAAGTGATCAGAGGTATGTTCCAATATCCTAATTTATGTTATAAATATATATGATATAATTTAAATTCTAATAAAATGATCCTAGGGCTTGGGTTTGATTTTATGATTTCATAATTTTTACTTTGAAATCCATGCTTCCGTCCTGTACACCAAATCTTACGGTGGTATCAGAGCAAGCCTTATTATGTTAAATCATATGTTTTTATATTTATATATTATTGGCAAAATTATAAGTATGATATGATCATATTTAATTTATTTAGCATGTTATTTATATGACGTGATCATATTTGTTTAATCATAATTAGATTATGATGTATATATTATTTTGTAAGATTGCCCTGACATAGTGGTATGTATTCACTATGTAATGATGGTTGTCCTAAATTGATTTTACATGTTGATGTGTTTGTTATATATCATGATTGATATATTCATATATTTAGTATGATTTAAATTAGAATATGCATAAAGATTAATTAAAATTCTCTATAAAATTATATTAAGTTGTAGTATAATTAACCGATAGTAGAACCAGTCTGGATGTCTAATTGATCAATCGGTGTTTAGAAAAATGGTTCATGATTGATAAAGAGAATGTGGTTTCTAATTGATTCCATTGTTTGACCTGGCTAATTTATTAATATCTAAGAAAAGCAACAGAGGGACCCCCACTTTTCTTCCACTTATTTGGCTGATTAAATTAATTTAATTCTAGATTAGGGTGCTTAGAGTTATATTCACTACATTAAGGTCTTGCTTCATGCCAGATCATTATTATATCATGAACCATATTAGGTTATTGTGTAACCACAGACGTATTATGGGGATTGATGTAATATTAATCTGGTGTATTAAGATGCTTACAGTATTTTGGGTATACTACTTTATTGTGCAACCATAAGAGCAGTTATATTCTATTTTGACTGTATAGAAATGAAGAATCCTACTTAACTAAAATATTATAGTTTGTTGCATAAACATAATGCTATTAATATTTTAGAGGCTAGGATTATATTGAAAATTGCATAAGATGCAATTGGAAAGAGTTTTCTATCTTTAAACTTATCAAAATATTTGTTGTGCAACCACAAGATTTTTTATAAGGAATTAGGATCTCAATCCCACTAAGAAAACTAATAAGATTTTCTCAATTATCATATCAGAGGGCTATGATTTTCAATAAAATAGTGCAAGACACAATTAAATTAAAGTTCTAATTTAATGGTGTATGTCATCATGAGTTGTTAACTTATATGATGTTCTTTATTATGTAGATTAAAAGGGCTTTTTCATCTTTACTGCGTTCAATTTTGGATTCAAATAAACTGATCGATCCTAATTATGTGGACTGATTTAGAAATCTTAAATTAATACTCAATCAGAAAAAATTCTCCTATATCCTCGATGCCCCTGATCTTAAGCCATTAGGGAAAGATGCCATAGAAGAACATAAATCCACATATAAAATGTGGAAAAATGATTCTTTGACTATCAAATGCATCATACTCACCTCTATGAGTAATGAATTACAGAGACAGTATGATGACATCGATACTCAATCCTTATTGTTCAATCTAAAAGAGCTATATGGAGAACAGAATAGAATTGCTAGATATGAGATATCTAAGTAGTTATTCTAAGCCAGAATGGTAAAAGGATCATCTATGCAAGACCATGTTCTGATGATAATTGATCTGATCACTCGATTAGGTTAATTAGATTTTGTCATGGATGAAAAGTTGAGTCAGAATTTGATCATGCAATTACTTTCAAAATCATTTGCTCGGTTTGTCGTGAACTATCACATGAACAAACTAAATACTTTCCTGCCCGAGCTGTTAAATATATTAAAAATAGCAGAGAGCCATATCAAGAAGGATAAGACTCCTTTTCTTCTTATAGATGGGATCTCTAAGAAGAAGGTAGGTAAAAAGGGTTTAAAGAAGAGGTTGAATCCTAAAGATGATATAAATAAGAGAAAGAAGAGAAAAAAAAGCCTCTAGACAGACGACCTATTTTCATTGCGGCAAAGTAGGTCATTAGAAGAAAAATTGCAAGGCTTACCTTGCAGCTGTAAGACTGGTGCAAATGTTGCACCAAAAGGTATGTATGAGATACATACAATATTGTCATTAAATTTTTTCATTTCAAACTCTTGAATATTGGATACCGACTGTGGTTTTCATATCTGCAAATCTTCATAGGGGCTGCAGAAAATTAGGAGTTTGAAGAAATATGACTTCGAGTTCTACGGTGCTGAAGGAGAGTCCATCCAAGCAAAAGCTGTAGGGACATATTTTGAAGTTGCCTTCTGGAAAGATCTTACAGCTTACAAATTATTACTATATGCCTAAGATCATTAGAAATATTGTATCTATACTCTTATTATTAAAACAGGGCTATAGTCTTGGTGTAATGAGCAAAGATTGCTCGATTAAATATTCTAATGAAATAATATAGTTTGGCATTTTTGATAATGATCTTATTGGGGATAAACCCCACTCCCATCGAAGTCCAGTCTGATACTTAGCCTAATATAACTGATAATCATAGAAGAGCTTCGATCGAAAACTCCTCCAGCGGTCGAACCCCTTTCGGACTCCTATAATGGTCGAATTCCTCCAACGGCCGAACTCCTTCCAGACTTCTCCTTTAGTAGGATTCCTTCAATAGCCAAACTCCTTCCAGATTTCTTCTTCAGTAGGATTCCTCTAGCAGCCGAACTCCTTTCAGATTTTTCCTTCAATCGAATTTCTTCAGGAGCCAAACTCCTATCGAACATTTTCTTCAGTCAGATTCCTCCAACAGCCAAACTTCTTTCGAACTTCTCCTTCAGTTGGATTTCTTCAGGAGCTAAACTCTTATCGAACTTCTTCTTCGATTGGATTCCTTCAGGAGCTGAACTTCTTTCGGACTTCTTCTTTCATCAGATTCCTCCAGGAGCCAAACTCCTATCGGACTTCTTCTTTGGTCAAATTCCTCCAGAAATCGAACTCCTTCTGGACTTCTCCTTCAATCAAATTCCTCCAGAAGCCGATCTTCTTTCGGACTTCTTCTTCAGTCAAATTTCTCTAAGAGCTAAACTCCTACCGGACTTCTCTTTCAGTCTAATTTCTTTAGGAGCCGAACTTCTTTCGAACTTCTTCTTCAATCGAACTTCTCTACCAGTCGAACTTTTCCACCAGTTAGACTTCTTCTGGATTTCTCCATTAATCGAGCTTCTCCACCAGTCGGACTCTTTCTAAACTTCTCCATCAGTCAAACTCCATCCAAATTCTTCTAGCGGATTACTTTCAGATTTTAAATGGTATTCCTTCCGAATGATCCCTTCTAGTCGTATTTCCTTTAGGAGTCCGAACTTCTTTAGAATTGACATACGTCAAAGCTCTTCACCTCTTCATGTGACTTCGAGTGGCTCAGTATCGGATAGTTATGGCTGTCACTATCAGTCTACTATAGGTAGCGCTCCTCTCCATAATAAATTCCATGCGATCCTAAGCGGCCAGCTATCCGATGGCTACGACTGTCACTATCAGTCTGCTTCGAGCTTCATCTATAAAAAGAGATCTTTTAGATACGTTTTTTCTAAGCTCTCTTCTTCTTTCCAAAATTCTGCTGAGTTCTTTCCTGAGCACTCCATTTTTGTTGGTCAGAAGAACTGATTTGATCGTCGGAAGGTCCTATCGAAGCTACCACCATCGACTCCGGATGAAACTTTATTTTGTAGGTCATCAACGACGACCTCTTCTTCCTCAACTCTAACTCAATCCAACATCAACCAGATTCTATACCAACAGGATTGGTACTAGAGAAAGAGCCTCTATTCCTGAGGTACCCATGTTCTTAAAAGAGTGCTCAATCGATCCTGCAGATCTTTTTCAAGGTCCATCTCCATCCTCTTCCTCAATCTCAAAAAATGCTTTCAAAGAAGGTGATTATTCGAAGATCTATCGCTTATGTTATCAGATCCAAGTCAGATCCATCCATTCATGTTCTAGCATCGGCACTTTAACTTCCTCCTCCATCGATGATCATGGTAGATCCGGAGCAGTTTAACCTGCTGATGTAGTAGGTTCAGGGCTTCACCAAAATAGTATAGGCCATGCAGCAGCCTCCGATAGCAGTTCCATCAGAAAATCCACCATCGGAATATCAAAAATCGATCCCAAGGAGGAGCACTTGGGCTAGCATACCCGTCGCCCCTTGGAAGGATAAATAGAGAGCAGAGGATCCTTGTTCGGATCATGATTCTTCTTTGAAAGAGATCTTTTCCATCTACAACCAGAAATCTTTCAAGATCTACGATTGAGATGATGTCCTCGATCAAAAACTATGGAAGATGGATCGATGGATTGAGAAACTCCACCATATTGACTCGGCTCGTCATGACGACGTCTACATCGATCTCCCTTTTTCTCCTCGAATTATGTAAGAGCCCATTCTGTCAAACTTCAAGCTCCCCCAATTTGAAAGCTACAATGAAATCTCTGATCCGATCGATCATCTGAAGGTCTTCTGGATCATGATGCTGCTCCATGGTGCATCAGATACTATCTTATATCGAGCTTTTTTATCTATCTTGAAGGGAGCAGCAAGAAACTGGTACTCAATATTAAGGTCAGGTACGATCTTTTTCTTCGATCAGATGAGCTATTAGTTTGTGGCTCACTTCATCAGCAGCCGACGTTCGTGTCGAGGTTTGAATTTTCTGATGAATATCAAGTAGGAAGGAGAATCTATCTGAGCTTATATCATTCGATTTAATGCTGCTACATTGGAGGTCCGAAATCTGGACCAGTTTATTGCAATGGCCGCACTCAAAGGCGGCCTTCAGAAGAATAATTTGTTGTTCTTCCTAGAAAAGAAGTACCTCAAAAATTTTGTCAATCTATTAGCTCGGACTGAAGGATATGTCAGAGTGGAAGAAGCCTTCAAATTAAAAGATGAGGAAGCCGTAAGAGAGCGGTAGGCAGGCGAGTCAAATAAATCTGCGACTGATGGAGGATCGAATAAAATTCAGTCGTGCTCAAGGACTTTTCTCGAGCGCAAGCGAGCTCGAACTCCTCCTCGAGCTCGTCACCAAATAAGCCCCAATGAAAGGGCATAAAGAAGTTCTTAAAGGGAAATCCTGATTTTCTGGTCCAGGTTCGTTCAGATCTGATCAAATCAAGAGATATATTTCAAAAAATTTTTCTTTGATCTGTATCAGATCTGAGATATTTCAGATCTGATTAATATTATTTTAATAAATAAAATAAATAAAGATAAATTAAATCAAATTTAATTTATCTGATTTGGATAATCCTATTATCCTGTTGATGATCCTGTATGCAGTGGAAGGTTTTGGATCTAGCCACGCAAGCGCCTGGCCTCTATCGGTATCCACTCGGGCTGAATCTGGAGATCCTCTTCTTCTCTATCACATCTCCAAAAATCAGATCTGGATCTGATCTGGAGGATCTTCAAAACTTCTTTTGAAGATCAGCAGTTGTCCTTTGCAGCAGCGCAGCCTTCTAGCTTTCAGTTGCCTTTCTCTCGTCTGGATTGCACCAACCAAGTCGTCCTTTGCAGCAGCCAGCCTTCTTGCTTTTGATCGCCTTTCTTTGATCTGAATCGCACCAACCAAAAGTCCAAAAACTCCTTTTGGACGTGGAGAGCAAGGGGGAGAAGGTGGTTTGGCATGGAGGAAGGAGGGAGAGGCAGCCTTGGGGCGTATGGGAAAACTTTTAGCTTCAATTCATTCAATCTGAGTTGGGCGCAGGGTCTTATTTATAGACTAGCTGTGATCCAACTCCTCTTCTTCCCAACCAATCACAACCCTTTGTGAAATCAGATCTAAATCTGATTGGTGGAAATAGAGTCCCCTGGATTCCTCCTTAGAGGGCCTAAGACCAGTCAAAGTTGGTTCTTAGGAAGAACTCTAATTGGAATCCAAAAAGGAGATGGAGTCCTTGTCCAACAAGGACTCCTAGGCGCCTCCAACTTGGGCACACGCCTAAGGGTGGCGTGCGCCCTCTCCTTGCCAGGTTCTGGCAGGGGGACAGGCCCCCACCAGCTCTCCAATAGGTGCGTGACATGTGGTCAAAAGTCAAAGTGTCAATGGTCAACATTTGACCAGTCAAAGGTAGACTTTTGACCAAAGTCAAAGAACAAGAAATGGCAGGTGACCAAAAATGGCAGGTAATGTCTTACAAAATAAGACAACCTTTTCTGACTTGGACAACCTCCAGTCAGACCATATGAAGGCCTCTGATTGAGCACAAACTCCTTTGGCTCAGTCAGGACAACTTATTTATGATAGTAAAAAGAAGAACGTTAGGTTCAATCGAGTGCTAGCACGATTTCCTTGAACCTAATTGAATCTCATTCAGATCAATTGAACTAGATCAGTTCAATTGATGATCACCAGATTCAAACCCTTGTTTGTGTGACCCAGTTAGGTTCAGTTCTGTATGGTAATGGGATATGTCATGATCTCTATCATCGACATCATCGAAACTCCTTTCGATGGATCAGAACTCTTCTGATTCGAACAGCTAGAATGATCGATCATCTAAATCATTCTAATTGCTCCCAAAATCCACCAGTGACACCTAGCAGTATATGGTGGCAACCCATCAGAGCTGAATGCGAACCTCTTGGTGCAGCTACCTGTGTGATTAAGTTCTTCTATCTTGAGCCCCGATCAGATTAGGGTTAAGGTGAACTCGTCAAACCCTAGTTTCTGTCATATGATGTAATCATTCGATTCGAAGTCCAATGTGAAAATCTAAATAGAAACTCTTTCTATTATTTCACTCTGCCATGGCCATGGGCTTCTGGACTTGATTCTCATGATCATCATAGGGCTGCTCCTCTACCACCGAGGTAGATAGATTCCATCTTGATGCAATCCAGTTCCTACAATGAACATGCTATAGCCAACATACACCTCAGGGTTCCATATGGCTAGGAGACCGAGTAATGGTGTAGTCAAACTATAACACCCTCAAGGTGAACTGCCGATGCACCTCAGGTCAAAGAACCAGACACACTACTGCAGCATCGAGTCAGTCATTGACGAGAAGGTAGACTCCCTAATGACTACTCAAGGTGGTCACGCTCAGTGCCCTCGTTCTCTAACGAGTACCTATACTCTCACTCCGGTGTCTCCACACCGTAAACTCAAGACTCATCTACTAAAGAGAAGCGATTGTATACCAACCTTTCGGATCAATCACCATCCTCGTGATGATCCTATGGTCAGGAGCAATTTATGAGTTAATAATGATTATTCATGTCTTAAATTTTCAACTCTTGAAAATATGAATTATCATTGCCATTAACTCAAAGGATGTATCACAGACACTAAATACACATATATGATAGAAAATAACCTATTTATTAATTTTAGTCAAAATTATAATTTTGCCTCTAGAAGTGTATTACAAGTGTCAGCCAATTCTGGCTTTTAGGGCACATATATCTAACAGTTCTTCCCCCAAAAGGTTTCACAACTACGCCCTTCTCAATGCTCTAAAAATGCAAGTATTGATGGAGATCAAGGAGCAACTATCGAGATCTAAAAGGATGCGCACTCATCCTGATAAGCACAATCCTAGTAAATACTACCTCTACCATCGTGACCACGACTATGATACTGAAGAATACATTCAGCTCTAAGACGAGATCGAGGAGCTCATTAAAAGAGGCCGATTGGATCGATTCCTCAAACATCGATCTGAATCAAGAGAAGATCGATCGAGGACACTACCACAGCCAAAACCAGTAAGGAGAGAGGAACAATAAGAAGATCGACCATCTCTCGACATCATCAACACTATCTCTAGGGGACTTTGATGAGAAGAGGCCAATGGATCTAAGGGATCAGTGAAGAGATGGAGGACTGAAGAACCCATAACCTTCACTTAGGTAGATGCACGGGGGTACAGTTCCTGCATAATGATGTGGTTGTAATCTTTTTAAATATAGCAAACTATGATGTACATCGCGTCCTAGTTGATAATGGAAGTTCGATTGACGTCTTATCTAATGATGCTTTCTCTAAAATGTCGATATCTGATAGTCAGCTTGGATCAATAAACTCCTCCTAGTAGGCTTCGTTGGTGCTGCAGTACCAGTTGAAGGTGTAATAACTTTAGCCATGGTTGTAGGGCAATATCCAAGATAATCCAGAGCATAGGTGGATTTCTTGGTAGTAAAGGCTTCCTCTACTTATAATGCAATTCTTGGCTGATCTGCTCTAAATGCACTTTGAGCGGTAGTGTCAACTTATTATTTGAAGATAAAATTTTTGACAAGTTACGGGATCAAAGAGGTCAGAAAAGATTAAGCTCTAGCAAGACACTGCTACTCAATTATCCTACAAAAAAAAGAACGATCCGATCCTTATCCTATTGATGGGCTAGATGTCCGTAATGAGCTTACCAAAGAATGGAGCGAGCCCATAGAAGATCTTATGACCATCCCCCTGAATGACGAAAATGCGGAGCATACGGTGTAAATTGGCTCCAACCTGGAAGATGAAGTTTGGGAGCAGCTCATCGCCTTCTTACGAAGGAATGCCAATGTCTTTGCTTGGGTTCTGACGGATATGCATAGAATTGACGCCGAGGTTATGGAACATCGGCTGACCGTTGACCCCAAACATCGATCAGTGAAAGAAAGAGTTCAAGGCCATGCACCAAAAACATAGAAGGCAATAGCAGAAGAAGTCGATAAGCTTCTCAATGTCAGATTTATCCAAGAAATCAGCTATCCGACTTGGATCTCTAATGTGGTCCTGGTCAAGAAAGATAATGGTAAGTGGAGGTTGTGCATCGATTTTAAGAAGCTTAATAAGGTCTGCCCAAAAGATAACTATCCTTTGTTCAGAATCGATCAACTAGTGGATACGACTTCAAACTATGAGCTCCTCACCTTTATGGATGCCTTATCTGGCTACAACCAAATTTGGATGGCACCGAAGGATGAGGAGAAGACTGCTTTTATTACTAATCATGGTCTTTACTGTTACAGGGTCATGCCCTTCAGGCTTAATAATGCAGGTGCGACTTACCAGCACTTGGTCAATAAAATCTTCAAGGAGCAGATCGACCGTAATATGGAGGTTTATGTTGACAACATGCTGGTCAAAAGTCGAAAGATTGTCAATCATGTCGTTGACCTTGAAGAGATTTTTGATGCGCTCAAAAAATACAAGATGAAGCTGAACCCAACCAAATGCACCTTTGGGATAGCCTTAGGAAAATTTTTGGAATTCATGATCTCGAGACGAGGGATCAAGGCCAATCCGAAGAAAATTTGAGCTATCCAGAAGATGACCGCTCCAAAGTTCATTAAGAAAGTTCAGCGCCTGACCGAGAAGGTGGTGTCTTTGAGTCATTTTATCTTGAGGTCGGTCGAACGCTACATATCCTTCTTCCAAATCCTCAAAAAATTGATTTTCACTAGACTCAGGTATGCTGAAAAACGTTCGACGAGCTTAAGAACTATCTTGGCTCGCCCCTACTAACCAAATTCGAATATGGAGAGGAGCTATTTCTCTACCTTGCAGTCTCTCTTACGATGCTAGCGGCAGTCCTGATCAAAGAAGAGGCAAAAGTACAGCGATCAGTCTACTACATAAGTCGAATTCTAAGGGATGCTGAAATCAGGTATACAAAGTTAGAAAAATTGACTTATACTCTTCTAATTACAGCAAGAAGACTTCGACCTTACTTCCAGGGACATGTTATAATGCTCCTCACTGACCAATCAATCAAAGCAATCCTTCATCAAATGGATGCTTCCGGAAGAATTGCAAAATGGACTATTGAATTAACAGAGTTCGACATCAACTACCGACCTCGGCTAGCAATCAAGGCTCAGGCATTGGCCAACTTCATAGTTGAATGCACCATTCCAGATGAAGCCGAACTTGAACAAAATGAGATCGGCATCCTGTAGTTGCAACCGAGCCTCTCCGAAGAAAGTGTCGATCTTTTCGAAGATTTTTGGGCCATATACATGGATGGTTCGTCCAACTCCACTAGAGCAGGTACGGGATTAGTCTTAGTCAATCCCAAGGGAGTCGTCATCGAGTATGCGCCATGCTTCGAATTTTCTGCAACTAATAATGGGGCCAAATATGAAGTGCCGATTGTCGGATTAAAAATAGCAAGAGAATTAAAAGTAGATCGACTTCAAGTCTACCATGATTTTCAATGGATGGTCGACCAAGTTAGTGGCAAGTATGAAGCATGAGAGAAAAGTATGATGAAATACCTTAAGAAAGAAAAGGATTTGACTCCGGCCTTCGGTAGTTTTGGCATTCGATAGATTCCGAGGGTAAAAAATGTAAAAGCCGACCTTCTCTCTAAATTGACCACTTCGATCTCAGTCGGACTATCCAAAGAAGTATTTTTTGAAACTGTAAAATGCCCAAGCTCAGAGGAATCACAACTCATTATGCAGATGGAGCTCAAGCCGAGCTGGATTAATCCATTAGTTATCTATCTCAAAGAGGAAGTTCTTCCTCGTGATCCGAAAGAAGCTTGAAAACTTAGAAATCAAGCCTCTCAGTACGTTTTGTACGATGGCAAGTTGTATAAAAGATCATGTTTTCTACTGCTGCCGAGATGTCTCTGACCTTCGGATTTGACTTTGCATTATGGAAAGTACATGAGGGAATTTATGAAAGTCATGTAGGAGCCAGATTTCTGTCACAAAAATTATTTTGGTAAGGATACTATTGACCGATCTTATACCATGATTCTATGGAGTACGTTAAGAAATATGACCGCTGTCAGAGAAATGCAAACATACAAAGACAATCGGCCTCCAAGCTTACTCCACTAAGCACACCTTGGTCATTTGCGTAGTGAAAAATGAATATACTTGGCCTTTTTCCAACAGCATCCAAACAATGAAAGTTCCTCCTGATCGTGATCGACTACTTCATCAAATAGATTGAAGTCGAGCCACTAGCAAAAATTATCGAGACTAAGGTACAAAACTTCGTTTAAAAGTCAATCGTCTATCGGTTCGATCTGCCCCAAACTCTCATAACAGATAACGGATGACAGTTCGCTGGGATGAGATTCGCTGAGTTTTGTGAAGATCTAAATATCTTTCATCACTTCACATCGGTAGCTCACCCATAGATAAATGGAGAAGCTAAAATGACCAATCGGATCCTGCTGTAAGACATCAAGATAAGACTCGATAGAGCAAGGAGGGCCTGGGCAGATGAACTCTACCATATTCTCTGGGCGTACCAAACTACTTAAAGGCTACGGATCAGGGAAATATCATTCGTCTTGGCCTTTGGAATGAAGACAGTCATCCCAATCGAGCTTAAGCTCCCATCAGCATGGGTCGTGGCTTTCGATGAGCAGCGTAACTCACAAAACCTCAGAGTCAACCTCGACCTGCTGGAAGAAAAAAAAAAGAAGCCCGAGTTCAGATGGCGGCCTACAGACGAAGGATGGCCCGATACTATAACTCTAGAGTCAGAGATAAAATATTCAGAGTGGAGGACTTAGTGCTTCGATGAGCTACCATCTTTCAGCCTCAGAGTCAAGAGAAGCTTGCCTCAAATTGAGAAGGCCCATATGAAATAGATGAGGTCATCCAATTCGAAACTTATCGTCTGAAGGAGCTCAGAGGAATAACACTCTCATAACCTTAGAATTCAAAAAATTTAAGAATGTACTACCAGTAATTTTCCTTCAATAAAACTTCTCTATTTTAATATTATTATTTCTTGATGCAAAAACTATATGATGATAGGAAAGAAGCAATCGAAAGTGACTATGTTAAGAATAGGAGGAGAACCTCATCCTAACATGAGCAAGTCGAAGACCTCCGATTATTTAAGATAGAAGGAGGGAAGAGGCCCATTCATTGATCCATCTGTGCCTCTATTGCCATGTTAGGAACAGGAGGAGAACCTCATCCTAACATGAGCAAGTTGAAGACCTCCAATTATTTAAGATAGGAGGAGGAGAGAGGTCCATTCAATGGTCCATCTGTATCCCTAGTGCCATGTTAGAAATAGGAGGAGAACCTCATCCTAACATGAGCAAGTCGAAGATCTTCTATTATTTAAGACAGGATGAGGGGAGAGGCCCATTCAACGGCCCATCTGTTCTCCTATTGCCATGTTAGGAATAGAAAGAGAACCCATCCTAACATGAGCAAGTCGAAGACCTTCGGTTATTTAAGATAGGAGAAGGAGAGAGATCCATTCAATGGTCCATCTGTGTCCCTATTGTCATGATAGAAATAGGAGAAAAACCTCTTTCTAACATGAGCAAGTCGAAGACCTTCGATTATTTTAAGATAGGAGAAGAAAAGAGGCCCATTCAACGATCCATCTGTGCCCCTAGTGCCATGTTAGGAACAGGAGGAGAACCTCGTCCTAACATGAGCAAGTCGAAGACCTCCAATTATTTAAGATAGAAGAAGGGGAGAGGCCCATTCAACGATCCATCTATGCCCCTAGTGCCATGTTAGGAACAGGAGGGGAACCTCGTCCTAACATGAGCAAGTCAAAGACCTTCGATTATTTAAGACAGGAGGAGGAGAGAGGTCCATTCAATGACCCATCTGTGCCCCTATAGTTCATTAGGAATAAGAAGAGAATCTCATCCTAATGTAAGTAAAGTCGAAGGCCTCATTCATTTTGGACGAGGTGAGAAGAGAGGCCCTGACAATGACCCTTATGTGCCTCTACAGCCTATTAGAAACATGAGGAGAACCTCGTCCTAATGTGAGCAAAGTCGAAGGCCCCATTCATTTTAGATGAGGTAAGAAGAGAGGCCCTGACAATGGCCCTTATATGCCCCTACAGTTCATTAGAAATAGGAGAAGAACCTCGTCCTAACATGAGCAAAATCGGAGGCCCCATTCAATTTAGACGAGATGAGAAGAGAGGCCCCGACAACGGCCCTTATGTGCCCTTATAGCCCATCGAGAATAGGAGAAGAACTCTATCCTAAAGTGAGCAAAACTGAAGGCCTCGTTCATTTTAGACGAGGTGAGAAGAGAGGCTCCGACAATGGCTCTTATGTGCCCCTACAGCCCGTTGGAGATAGAAGAAGAACTCCGTCCTAATGTGAGCAAAGCTGAAGGCCTCATTCATTTTAGATGAGGTGAGAAGAGAGGCCCCGATAATGGCCCTTATGTGCCCCTACAGTCCATTCAAAATAGGAGGAGAATCTAGTCCTAACATAAGCAAAGTCGAAGGCCCCATTCATTTTAGACGAGGTGAGAAGAGAGGCTCCGACAACGGCCTTTATGTGCCCCTATAGTCCATTAGGAATAGGAAGAGAATCTCGTCCTAACGTGAGCAAAATCGAAGGTCTCATTCATTTTAGACAAGGTGAGAAGAGACGCCCCGACTCAGTTGGAGATAAGATCTCCCCCGAGCTTTAACTTCAATAGGAGAAAAGATCTCCTTTAACCTCGATCGGAGATAAGATCTCTTTCGAGCTTCAACTTCAATGAGAGATAGGATCTCCTTCAACCTTGGCTGAAGATAAGATCTCCCCCAAGCCTCAACCTCAATAGAAAATAGGATCTTCTTCAACCTCGGCTGCAGATAAGATCTCTCCCGAGCTTCAGCTTCAATAGGAGATAGGATCTCCTACAACCTCGATGGGAGATAAAATCTTCCTCGAGCTTCGACAAGAGATAGAATCTCCTTCAACCTCGATCGGAGATAAAATCTTCTCCGAGCTTCAACTTCAATGAAAGATAGGATCTACTTCAACCTCGACTGGAGATAAGATCTCCTCCGAGTTTCAACCTCAACAGGAGATAAGATCTCCTTCAACCTCGGCTGGAGATAAGATTTTCTCCGAACTTCAACTTCAAAAGAAGATGAGATCTCTCTCTAATTCAACCGAAGATAAGATCTCCCTCGAACTTCAATCTTAACGGATGTAGAGCTCAAAATAAACTTCGACAGTCATCTTTTTTGTACTTTCTTTCTTCAAATTCCGAAATCGAAAGTGGGAGGAACTATTATTGAAAATAAACTCCACTCCTGCCGAAGTCCAGTCTGATGCTTAGCCTAATATAACTGGTAATCATAGAAAAGCTTCAATCGAGAACTCCTCTAGTTGCCGAATCTCTCCTGAACTCCTACAGCGGTCGAACTCCTTCCGGACTTCTTCTTTAGTAGGATTCCTCCACCAATCGAACTTCTTCTAGACTTTTCCTTCAATAGGATTCCTCCAGCAGCCAAACTTCTTTCGGACTTCTTCTTTAATCAGATTTCTCTAGGAGCCAGACTCCTATCGAACTTCTCCTTTAATCGAATTTCTCCAGCAGTCGAATTTCTTCCGAACTTCTCCTTCAGTCAGATTCCTTCAGGAGTTGAACTCCTTCCGAACTTTTCCTTCAATCGGATTCCACCAGGAGCCAAACTTCTTTCGAACTTCTCCTTCGATCAAATTTCTCCAAGAGCTAAACTTCTTTCAGACTTCTCCTTCAGTCAGATTCCTCTAAGAGCTGAACTCCTATTGGACTTTTTTTTTAGTTGGATTTCTCCAGACGCTGAACTCCTTCCAGACTTCTCCTTCGATCAAATTCCTCTAGGAGCCAAACTCCTACTGAACTTTTTCTTCAATCGAATTTCTTCAGAAGCCGAACTCCTTCTGAACTTCTTCTTCAGTTGAACTTCTTCATCAATCGAACTTCTTCAACCGAACTTCTCTTTCAGGAGTCGAACTCCTACTGAACTTCTCCTTTAGTCGAATTTCTTCAGAATCCGAACTTCTTCTGGACTTCTCCTTCAGTCGAACTTCTCCATCAATCGAACTTCTTCAACCAAACTTCTTCATCAATCGGACACCTTCTGGACTTCTCCATCAGTCGAGCTTCTCCACGAGTCGGACTCCTTCTGAACTTCTCCATCAGTTGAACATCATCTGGATTCCTCTAGCAGATTACTTCCAAATTTCAAGTAGTATTCATCTCAGATGATCATCTCTAGCCATATTTTCTTTAGAAGTTTGAACTTCTCTGAAATTAATATACGTCAAAGCTCTTCACCTCTCCACATGATCTCAAGCGGTTCAGTATCGGACGGCTATGACTGTCACTATCAGTCTACTACAGGTGGCGCCTCTCTCCATAATAAATCCCATGCAGTCCCGAGCGACCAGCTATTGGATGGCTATGACTGTCACTATTAGTCTGCTATAAGCGGTGCCCCTCTCCATAATAAATCCCACGCAGTCCCAAGTGGCCAGCTATTGGATGGCTACAACTGTTACTATCAGTCTGCTCTGGGCTCCGTCTATAAAAAGGAACCCTTCAGATACGTTTTCTCTAAGCTCTCTTCTCCTTCCCAAAACTCTACTGAGTTCTTTCTTGAGCACTCTATTTCTGTTAGTCAGAAGAGCTGACTTGATTGTCGAAGGATCCTGTTGGAGCCACCACCACCGACTCCAAATAAAACTTTATTTTGTAGGTCATCGACGACGATCTTTTCTTCCTTAACTTCAGCTCGATCCGACATCAACCATATTCTACACCAACAGATCTATTGACTCTATGTTTGGATAATAATATATTTCATATTAATGAAAATAGAAAATGAAAGAGATATGACATAAATAATACTTTACGATGGCACTATCGACTTGGTCATATTAGTGAGACTAGGATTAATAAGTTATACAAAAAAAATTTTTTTGACTCTTATAATTATGAATCATTAGGAACTTATGATCATGTCTCATGGATAAAATGATCAAGACTCCATTTAGTGGACATGAAGAAAGGACAAGTGAGTTATTAGGACTTATACATACAGATGTATATAGTCCTATGATAACTCAGGCCAGAGGAGGATACTCTTATTTTATAACATTCACTAATGATTTATCTAGGTTTGGATATGTATATCTTATAAAATACAAATCCGAAGTCTTTGATAAATTTAAAGAGTGTCAAAGTATGGTCAAGAAACAAACTGAAAAGAGTATAAAAATCATTCAATCTGATCAAAAAGGAGAATACTTATCTAGTGAATTTCTAAACTATCTTAAAGTAAAAAAGATTCTCTCTAAATGGACCCCTCCTTATACACTGTAGTTAAATGATGTAATCGAAAGAAGGAATCATATCTTATTGGATATGGTATGATCCATAATGTGCTTCACAAAGTTACCTATTTCATTTTAGGGTCATGTCCTAGAGACCATAGTATACATTTTGAATAGAGTATCTTCTAAGTCTATATTTAGTACTCTATATGAGATATGGAGAGAAAAAAAATTCTAATCTTAAGTATCTTAAGATATAGAGTTATGTGGCATATATCAAAAGAAATTTTGGAGATAAGCTAGATGCTAGAGCAAATAGATGTCCATTTGTAGGATATCCTAAAGATAGTATGAGATATCTATTCTACCATCTTACTGAATAAAAGGTATTTGTAAGTAGGCATGCCATTTTCATGAAGAAAGAGTTCATCCTAGAAAAAGATAGTGGAAGAAATAGTGAACTTAGTGAAGTTCAAGAAAATAAATAGAAATTGCTCAACCAAGTGAACACATAAATAAAGAAAAACCTGAACACATAACTCCTATTCGAAGATTGATAAAGTGCGACATGCACTTATGAGATACGAACTCATTATTAAAAATAATGAAGCCCAAGTTATTGAGAATGATGAACCTTTGATCTATATGGAAGCAGTCATGAGTAGAGAATCTGATAAATGGCTAGCTGCCATGCAATTCGAAATGGATACCATGTATGCCAACAAAATATGGACTTTGATGGATGCACCAGAGGGTGCGAACCTTATTGAATGAAAATGAATTTTTAAGAAAAAGATTGAAACGGATGACCAAGTTGAAACCTATAAGGCCAGATTGGTGGCTAAGGATTTTAGATAAAAATAGAAAATTGATTATGATGAAACATTCTCACATGTTGTCATGCTCAAATCTATTCGGATTATGCTTATCATAGTAGCATACTATGATTATGAAATATGACAAATAGATATGAAGATCATCTTTCTTAATGGTTTCCTTGAGGAGGAGGTCTACATGTCACAGCTAGAGAGATTTATCCTAGGTAAGAGACCAAATCAGGTATGCAAGCTTAAGATCCATTTATAGATTAAAGTAAGCTTCAAGGAGTTGGAACATTTGCTTTGATGTTACAGTCAAAGAGTTTGACTTCATCAAGAATATGGATGAATCCTATGTGTACAAGAAGACTAGTGGGAGTGTCATAATTTTTTTGATTCTATATGTAGATGACATACTCCTCATTGGGAATGATATCCCAATGTTGCAATCGGTCAAGTTATGGCTATCAAATAAATTTTTCATGAAAAACTTGGGAGAAGCATCCTATATACTTGGAATAAAGATCCATAGAGATAGATGTAAGAGGATGCTAGGCTTGTCCCAGTTTAGGTACATTAACTTAATATTGAAAAGATTCAGTATGGATGGGAGTAAAAGAGATTACTTACCCATGAGTCAAGACATACATCTCTCTAAGAAGATGTCTCCTAAGACACCTGAAGAGAGAAATAGAATGAGTTCTATTCCTCATGCTTCGACTGTAGGATCAATAATATATGCGATATGATGTACCAGGCCTGATGTTACTTATGCTTTAGGCATAGCTAGTAGATTTCAGGTTGATCCAAGAGAGGATCATTGAAAAGCTGTGAAGAATATTCTTAAGTACTTGAGAAGAACTAAGAATATTTTTCTAGTATATGGAAGATCTGATCTTAATCTAGAAGCTTATTCTGACTCTAGTTTTCAATCAAATCTAGATGATAGCAAATCTATTTTAGGATATGTCTTTACTCTAAATGGTGGAATAGTGAGTTGGAAGAGTACCAAGCAGCCAACTGTAGCTGACTCAACCATTGAGGTAGAGTACATAGCTGCAAGTGAGTTGTTAAGAAAGCCGTCTGGATGAAGAAGTTCATTACTGAATTTGGTGTTGTCCCTAAGATTGAGAATCCAGTATCATTTTACCATGATAATACTGGAGCAATTACTCAAGCAAAGGAACCAAGATCTCATCATAAATCTAAGCACATTCTGAGATGCTTTCATCTCGTTCGTAAAATAATAGAAAGACAAGATGTTGTCATTGAACAAGTAGATACAAAGAACAACATAGGGGCTTTATCATAGCAGCAGTTTGGTCGCCACCTTAATTATATGGGGTTAAAATATAAGGGCGATTGACTTTAGTACAAGTAGTAGATTAAAAGAAATATGTCCTCAAGCTAATCAAAATATGTATTTTGATGAGATATTTTTTATCTTCCAAATTCATGTAATGATATTTTCAAATAAACAAAGGCATTTATTTCATTATATGATGCATCTTAATTATTTATTTAAGATTATGATGAACTCCATAAATTAGGACTATGATTTTAGAGTTAGGATGAGATCATACCAGTAAGACCTAAAATCTTAAAATCATAATTTAAATATTTTTGGTCGATGGAACATTAAGTTGAGGATCAATATTTCTGGTAAGACTGGCATATCCTATGTATGCTCGATGGAGAGGATGATTGATCTCACAATCACTTATGTATGATACTAATACAAGAATGTAGCTATGCCTATTAGAGAATGAGTTCACTGAATTGATCTAACTCAAAAATATCTAATGGAGTCTTATCTATATGTCAATAGATGGTTCTCATAGTGGGAGTTGTGCATATAATTCTTTGACCTAAGACTACCATAGAACCTTATATGTATGAATCCATATTTTGGTTCATACTCATTCATGACTCAGTCATGTATGGGATGATCTAGATATGGTGGATTTCATATAGAGATTGTGAGTAGGTCAACATGAAATCGATCACTCATAGTAAGAGGAGATCGCATCCTACTTGCTTCAATCAAATGATGATTCTGAAAGTCTTTGATCAAAGCATGATGAAAATTAGAAATAATTTCTAATATTTTTTTAATCAAATCATCCTTATAAGATTGAAAAAAATATGAATATGATATTGGATTTGACATATTTTTATATCCAAAGTCATATTTAAGATACAGGAAGATTGAAGGATCCTGTTGTACGATAACTTTTCACTAAATAGTATTTTTGATATTTTTATAAAAAAAATTATTTTTCTAGGTAGACATGATACGTTGCTAGACGTCAATTTTGTCTTATGGATTTGATCAAATTAAAGAGATTAATTTGATCATTAATTAAAAAAATATTCTAATTGATCAAAAATGGATTAGCTAGTTTTAACCTAAATTAGTTTCATTGAGTTCTAACCAAATTAGTTAAATCGCACCTGGATCCACTGCTGGCTAGATGTGGAATCCAATGGGTCATGCATAAAGAAAATTGATCAAGAATCTAATTGGATTAGATTAAGTTTGTAAGATGAACATGCTAGCACATGTTGCAAACCCTAACACCAAGATTCGAATTGGATTCGAATCAGGTTCCGATTTGGATGAATTAAATTTAATTTAAGTCAAATCAAATTTGGCTAACTGATTAGGTTGACCCTTGGCTTGATGACCAGGGTCTAGGCATCATCTAATAGCAACCCACATGCCAGAGACTCTCTCTCTTGGCACGTGGGGTTTTTTGTTCATGTGCAAGGGACATATGGCGCATGCAGGTTGTTGGCACTCTATTTAAACCTTCTTATCCTTTTATTTATTATGTAAAATATGTTACGTAATTTTTAGATCTGAAAGAAGGCACCTTAGAGTCTTTCTGTAGGTAAAACACTTTGGTGTTTTATCTGAAAATGGGATAAGGAAAGAGTCCATGCCACCCCAACCACTTTGGCACCCCTTAGACCAAGTCAAAAGGGATTTTGACTTTTCCAACTTATCTCCACACCACAATTCAGATGGGGCATCCCCTTTTTAGGCCATTGGATGGCCTTCATCTCTGATCCAACCCCTTGATTAAAGGTGCCACTTGAATGAAGTTTTGCGACTCTTCATAAAAACTACGTAGAATTAGTTCGAAGAATCCTTCTGCTTTAAGATACCTCTTGGACTAAGTCTACAAAATTTTACATGGTATAAAAATTAGATGGGGCATGAGATATATGATTGGGCATGAGATGAGGACGAGGGGAGGGCGTAAGATTTTCAGGAAGCATCTCTACGTACATTATAAATAGGGGTATGCTCTAGGAGTCCAAGTCATTCAGAACTCTCTTCTTTTTTCTTACATACTCTCCCTAATTGTTCAATTTATCTCTTCCTTCCTTCATTAAGATAAATTTCTATTAAAGGACAAGAGGTCTACTTTAGGACAAGGGCTTATAAGGAGAATAAAAAGAAAGAAAATGGTAGGCCAGGAAAGTGACAGAAAAAGTTAAGGAAGGTTATGTCCAAATAATTAAAGTTCTTATCATATAAATTTTAATTAAAATAATTGGAGGTGCTAGTGGCTTGATCAAGTTTTCGTATGGATAAATGTTGGAGGGTGAACATGTGGGCACTTGATGAAATCCCTGACGGACTGCTGCCGACAATCAGGATGAAGTTAGGATTAAATGATCAGAGGTATGTTCCAATATCCTAATTTATGTTATAAATACATATGATATGATTTAAATTCTAATAAGATGATCCTATGGCTCGAATTTGATTTTATGATTTCATAATTTTTACTTTAAAATCCGTACTTTCATCCTGTACATCAAACCCTATATACGCCTCCTTTCATCTTTTCCTCTCTCAGTCTTTCTCTCTTGATCTCTTCCCCTCTCAGTCCCTTTCTACCTCTTCTTTTTTATTAGCTACGAGATTTGCTCGTCGTTGGGCTACGATCGGATCCCAATTTTACTCGTGTCTCTTTTCCTCTCTCAATCTCTTTCTTTCTTTTAGGTAAATTTTGGATTTCGAAATCGAATCCAAATATTTAAAATTTATTAGAATCCAATGATACTTTAAAATTAAATTTATTAAATATTTAAATTTAAAATTAATATTAATAATTAAAAATAAATTTAAAACTAAATATTTTAATATTGATTCGAATCCCATCCGCTGACATGTCTACATGTCTACTTTAAGGAAACGTATGCGAATCCCTTCTCTACAACTCCAACAGTCACATCACGCGCAACTTAGCAGTACCTTCGCGTGCCCCATTCACCTTCGAGCCACCCACCAGCATGCAAATTTCAGGAGTACCTTTGACGGTATGTTTGGCGTGTGGCCGCATTGCTGGTGATGGTAACATGCCCGTGGCAATTCATCAGAATATTTTTTAATGATGCATTTCAGGGTCACCCTTCAAAGTAGTGGTGGGGGCAACCGGAGATTTATCGTCTAGTATTACTGCCAATATTGAAAGTGAGAACTGACAAGCACAGCACATCGATCCTAAGGCCATCTATCTTTTATGATAATTTTATTAAAATAATATTTATTTAAAAAAATATAAAATAATATTTTTTTAAATTATTTATCAAAATATTATTTAATTTAAAATTATTCTTTTAAAGAATGATTTTATATGAATTAATCAAAAATATATTATCCAAATTTTGAAATATATCATATAAAAAAATTACTTTTTTAAAAAATAATTTTATAAATCATCCAATCAAAATGCGACTTAAAAAATTATAAAAAAAATTAAATTCTTTTTTTCTCTCTCTCTATCATTAAAACAAAAATCTGCCGTCCATCTGTACCTCTCTCCCTCTCCGCATCCTCCCTCCCTCCGCCATCGCTCCCTACATCCCCAACGCCGCCGCTCCCTACATCTCCACCATTGTCGCTCCCAGCCTCCCCCTCCGTTGTTGCCTCTCCCTACCTCCCCCTGTCGCCGCTCCCCGCCTCCCCCTGCCCCCGCCGCTCCCTACATCCCCACCGCCGCTCCCAGTCCCCCACCGTCGCCGCTCCCCGCCTCACCCCACCGCTGCTCCCTGCATCCCCGTTACTGCTCCCAGCCTCTTCCTCCACCGCCGCCGCTCCTTGCATCCTCGAGATGGCGGGGGAGGTGGGGAGCGGCAGTGGCGGAGATGCAGGGAGTGATGCCGAGGGGAGACGAGGTGGGAAGCGGCGGCGGGGGGAGGTAGGGAGAGGGAGGGAGGTTAGGAGCGGGACGGTGGGGATGCAGGGAGCGGCGGGAGGGGGTGGTGGTGGTGGTGGGGTAGCAGATTTTTTTTTTAATGATGGAGAGAGAGAGAGGGATAGAAAGAATTTGATTTTTTTTTATAATTTTTGAAGTCGTTTAGGGTGATTTGCAAAGTCGCTCTTTAGAGCGATTTTTTATGTAAAATATTCCAAAGGGCAGTATATTTCTGGTTAACTCAGTACATAAAATTATCATTTGAAAAAGCAACTTTAAGTTGGACAGTATTTTGATAATAATTTAAAAAAAATATTATTTTTATAATTTTTTTTAAATAAATACTATTTTGATAAAATTATCATCTTTTATTCTTGAAATGGATTTTAAATAAAGCCATGGAAGGTTTAAACAAATATATCTTGAGTTATGTAATGGCTAAAATACTAAAATAGTGAACAATACACTAACCAGCTGAGCTCTTTTCTATATTAATATAAATTTAAAAATTATTTATTTAATTAATATAAATTTTAATTTAATTATCAAAATAATATAAAAAATAAAAACATCATTCATGATGATAATTTTGTATCCAAAAAATAACATTCATAATGATGTTTTTCAAGTCCAGTCATCCCCCAACCACCCAACCAGCTCTACGTGAACAAACGCCATTCACAATGACATTTCTCAAGCATTCTTTTTTTTTTAATGCTTTTTGTTAGCATGCCATTTGTATTATTTTCGCTTTGACATGCCATTTGGTCAAATTAGATTTCTATTTACAAAATTGATGATGTTTATTATTTGCAACGAAATTTTTCATATTTGATCTATTTGTATATATTTTTGACAACAGTCTAATTTTGAACTTCTGAGATACTTTTTATGTTCTCACAGATGTTTCAGAAGAGAGACCCAACGGTCATAAGAGATACCGATGCCAGGGCACAACCCCTGCTGGACCGGTGCCATTTGGTCATAAGCTTTTCGATGCATTGCATTATTATTCATGGAGCATGAGATCAAAACGGTTGCATAAGAAGCATTGGACTAAATATTTTCTCAGACTTGTTGCTGATTGTCAAGAACGATATTTTGATTACAGCCATACAACATCTCGTACATGGGTGGCAAACGTCCTACTCCCAAATAGGCGAACTTGGAGATCATGCATTACATATAACTCTCATAATTGCTCGAGAGGCCATAAACATACTCGTGAAGATTTGGTATATTTTTTAAGTTGGTAATACAGATTGCCAGGTAATATAGGTTACCTTATTAGAGGTAACCTGAATTACCAAGGGGAGAGATAGCTTTCCAGATTACCAAAACTTTTGATAATCCGATCAGGATATGTTTGAACGAAAATGCCCTCTTAAGAAAAATGAATATAATATAATGTTATATTATAATAATATTATAACATAATATATTATATAATAATATTATAATATTATTATTTTAATAATATTATATTATAATAATATGATCGTATAATATGATAAGGTATGGAGGCGGTATGATATGGTACACGATATGAGATGGTATCGTACGTGGCTGGTATGGTACGGCATTCGGTATGATACGGTATGATATGCTCGATATTATACAGTATGAGATGGTACGATACGGGTATCATATGGTATGATATGGTTCGATATGAAAATGGTATGATATGGTGTGGTCTGATATAGTATGATACAGTACCGGGACAGTATGATAAGATACAGCAAGCCATATAATAATTTCAAGATCTGTATCCATATCCACAAATCATAACATTATAATACTTTAAAATAAAGAAATCAAAAATATAAAATAATCTCCGATCTGGAATGTCAAGTTTACAAAAATGAATCACATAATACAAAAAAAAATCATATAGTAAGCCCAAAAAAATACCTAGTCCCATAAGGACGTCGTATTGCTCGTGATTGCTTGGACCTTCTCAGGAAGGTCCTCAACGGTCACTCCTCTTTCTGTATCACCTATGATGGGGCCTCTCCTACATTAGCAGACGCCTCCTGATCATGCATATGAGAAATATCGGATGCTGCCGGAACATTTATGAACTGAGTGACCTCCTCACCTAGATCCATAAATATGCCTGTAACAAAAGGATCATACTGATGCCAAGAAGAATCCGATGCTGTCATCTGGGGTACGTAGGAAGATAAAGGCCCTGGCATCTGTGGATCAGAAGGTAGTAGCATATATGCAACATGCGGCGATGTCATCTGCGAAATATATGATGATGGCATATGCGAAATATGTGGTGATGGTGTGTATCCTATATCTGATGCATCGGGTGCTTCATGCAAAGGCGCATCACTATCTGGGTTATAATTAATCGCCATTAATATTTTTGCATATGATCTCTCCATCTTCCGTAGTATTTGGGTCCGCTCGTCTTCATCAGTCGTAGATAGAATACGACGAGTGTCCAACATAAGACCCAACATCCGATCAGTCTACATTATAAAAAGAAAATTAGCAATACATTATAGAATATATAGTAGGTATAAAATTTAATATGACATTGAATAGAATATATAATGCATAATTTTAATAGACTTACCAACATCTGCATAGTAGAACTCTCATCCTTATATCCTGAAACTGCATACTGAGACTGTCCAATGGCCCATACTATGATACTAAAAAATCAAGACATGTAGTCCTCGGTATATGGATGGCCTCTCAATATATCATCACCATGAACTGTTTGATCTCATCGTGCATTCCAAATGGTGATGTACTTTGCATGTCTGATACGTCAGTCAATATGAGCTCTCCCTCATCGATCGATATGATGAAGTAGCTGACTGGTATCAAAATGCTCCGAAATGCCTTGGATGCAGCCAAACTGCTACAGCATACGATCTGGGAGGTGCCACTCAACTACATCAAAATAAATAAGCAGCACCCTAGCAGTCCATATATAATGAGGAGCCATGCAATACTGTGGTAATATGGACATAATCTCGTCTATATATGGCTTCCATAAAAATTGATAGATTTAAAAAAATGGATTAGTAAGTTCATTTTGTAGTAGATCATAAATATTATAAAATAATATGGGTACATAAATCAAAATTATCCATCTGTGTGCATCAGTATCAGCCAACGTTTCCAGCTGGCACCTACAAACCCATGCCACTTTTTTCGACGTATGGTAAATGTTGAATGTAACGTTCCATCTACTTAACAGTTTATTCATATTAATTAGATTATTCATCTTAGAGGGTATATTTTCCTTTTCAATATATAATTCAATATATTAGCATTCTGAAAATTTCAAAGAAAATATTAATATCTCTTGGACATCTTCATCGTCATCAATTAGAACTAAGATATACTTGCTTTGCATTAACTGTCTTGATAAATTAGAAAATCTCCACCTCAATTTGATTTCATATTTTTCTTTGTCTATACTAATATCACTATATAAATGATCCAATAATTCTTGATGTGATAATGATGATGATAATCTAACCATCCAGCTCGCAGGTTGATTGTACTGCACACTATCTACACTATTTTCTATTATGCCATCGTAATACAGTAGTAAATGAACTCGAGCACTAGCCATTTTCTCAGAGAATCTATGATAATATCAAAATTAAAATATTTAGTATTATTAATTATTTTAATAAAATAATTTGTATAATAAATGTATCCTATCATTAACTAATAGGTAAACTTAGGTCTTATTCCATTCAGAAATTATATTAATTCTATAGGTAATTACAATAATCAAACGATGCACGATATGGATTAAGAGAAATTTCTGCAGCATTTTTCTTTAGTTCTCCTCATATGGGAGAAAAATGAAAGAAAAATGCTGTTCGAAATTTTTCTCGATCCATATCACGCATTATTTGATTACTGTAATTACTTATAGAATTAATTGCAATTCTCAAACTATCCAAATTGAACAGTCAATTGACTAATGTATATAATTCTCTTATCCGTAGAAAAATATATCAATGTACGAATGCCATAGATTATATATATTAATCAAAATATGGATCTATGCTTCTATGCAATACAATATATTCAAAATTATTTTTAGACATCGAGTCGAGCTTAGGCTCGATGATTTTAGAAAAACTCAAGTCCAAGCCCATTTTTAAGAATGTGGCAAACATGAAAATGGGCCGGGCTATCCCTAACCGAATCCGGTTCGAAAATTCTTTTCAGGCATTGGGTCATACTTAGACCCGATGACTTTACAAAAAATCATGTTTGAACTCAACTCCGAATATGAACATAATAATCAATATAAATATATTTAAAATTAATTAATTAATTAATTTAAAAAAATAAAAGGGGATGATGGTGGCGAGGGAGTGGTGGTGGTGGGGTAAGCCTGGCCGCGGTGGGGGGAAGAGTGGGTGGTGGTGGGGGGGGGATGGGGTAAAGGGCCGGTGGAGGGGAAGGATGGGGGGGTAAGGGCTGGTGGGGAGTTGCGATAAGGATGGTGGGGAAGATGGCGAGGTAGGGATGGACGGCCAAATGGAGGGTAGGGGGCGTGGAGGGAGGTTGTCGGATAGTGAATAGGAGGGTACGGAGGAAGGGCATCGGATGGGAGAGAAAGGGGAGAGAAAAGAAGAGAATCTGAGTGGCGACGGTGCCGAAGAGAGGAGGTCGGAAAGTTTGGTACGGAGGTGGTTCGTTGGAGAGAAGAAAGTCAGAAGGAGGAGATTTAATCGGCTAAAATCGCCGTTTGGGATGGCATTTTTAAAAGCACCATCCTGAATGGCGTTTCTAAAAGCGCCATTTTAGATGGCGTTTTCTTATTTTTTTTTCCCTCTTTGGTTCTACGTGGAATGTTGGTTGGGATGAGGGCACTATAAACATCATTTTGGATGGTATTTTATCGAACAAAAATTATTATTTTTATTAATATTTTATTTTTTTATATTATTTTAGAAAATAAGTTGAAATCTATAATTATTTAGATAAATAATTTTAAATTTATGTTAGTATGGAAAAGAGCTCCTAACTAGCTAGCAATATCAATTGATGGTGATGGGCTGACGGCTTTGAATAGAATATGGGGTGAAGATAGAACTCAAAGAATTGTAAATATGTAAAAGTAAGTGGCATTTAAAAAATAACATGGTTGCGTAAGAGACTTATATATATCTGAATTTTTATTTCAAAATGCATTAATTTATGGTGACCAAGGTAGTGCCGTAGCGATGTATATTCCTACTGGTAAGTGCATGGTAATGTCATAAGGCAATAGCATACCAAAGAGGAAAATCTTGGTCTTACAGCTTGGGTGCCATTATTATTATTATTATTATTATTATTATTATTATTATTATTGTGGGGTTTGGTGGGTTTGGAGGGTGGAAGATTAAGTGCATAACGGTTAACCCTAACATCAGAAGATCTTATGTTGACGGGAAAGATGACACTTTGGGACATGACAAAAGTAAGATATCGCCTCGTTCATGAATTGACGTCAAACGATACTCAGGGAAGCACAAATGGTTCTCACTGTCATGACCCTTAGGTCGGACTTGCTTGTGGAAGATATCTTGAAATCAGTCGTATACTCACAAGAAGGTTATAACATGGTCACAAAAGAAAAAAAACTATAAATATATCAGCAAATGTTGAAGATGGATGGCTTTATATTGACCAAGACGCTGAAACTCGACACACATACCAGTAAATGCGTAATACTATTATTTTTAGTTAGTTAGGAAGGAGCCTTTCATTGTGATATAATTTTAATGGAAAGGTGGAGCACCCTGACAATATATTCTGGGTTCTAACAAACTTGGAATACAAGATCTGAGCTGACAAGAAGGGAAGCTTATCTTATTTATTAAATAACATCAAATGATGTCCAAGACAAGCAAATGGTCCTCATTGTCGATGACCTATGTGTTAATCTTGGGCATGCACCAAGCCTTGCTACTAATCTTACTAGTATTACATCTTTACCTTGTCAAGGTCCAATTAACCCTCCAGCCAGCCTGTCAAATGGGTGCGAGCGAGTAGTTGTTGACTCACAAGCAATTAATTTTGTAAACAACTTAGGTTTGATTCTACGACTAAGTTGTTTGGGACAATTGATATGCCACGTTCTCCATTTCCCTTCGATGAAGGGCGACGGGGCCACCTAATGACCGAGATGTCACATTAAGTACGGTGAGATAGTTTGATTTTTTTTAAAGATAAATTATATACATTAAATTGAACTAAAAATAAATAAAAAATATTTTAAAATTGAAAAGAAAGATCAATTGAAGAAATTTATAATATTGTTCCGGTATGGTTAAAGGCAACAAAGTAGGATTTTTTTTTTTCTTGCTGTCCGCATGTTATTAATTTCCATACCTGTAACGAGTGCACCATGCCCCGCGCATCAGGCCCTCCAAACTACATTATTATCAGCCTAATATTGATACAACATGCATGGGAAACCTCACTCATGCCACTAACCAAAAAAATTTGGCACGTCACATGTGGTCCAGTATATACGTGCATTGGTGGGGAGCACCTAATTGACCGTGCACGAACCCAGTGTAGCCAATCTAAATCAAAAAAATTAATAGAAAAACACTAACCCCCTCCAGTTAGGTTGAAATCCAAGTCACCAAGCAAATCCAGAATCGAGCCATTGCTTGTGTAACCACGAAGTTAATCAAAAGTCAAAAAAAAAAAAATAAAAATAAATCATGAGTTGGATCTCATTCCTTAATCGAATTAAGATTTATCTAAAAAATATATTTTTTTAGATAAATATTTTTTAAATAATATTTAGATAAAATTAATTATTTATATTTTTATATATTAATAAGTTATTCTAAATCTATTATTCATATTTTTTTTATGTTATTATTTTTTAAATAAATTATTAAAATTTATTCATATTTTTATAATATTTTTTAAATTTAAAAAAAAATAAAATTAAATATTAAATAATAGAGTTATTAAAAATAGAATAAAATATTTTAGATATAAAATTAAATATCTTTTTTATGAAAAATATTAGTTATTTTTTAGATAGATTATAAATTTTTTATTAAAAATATAAATAGTTATAAAAAATAATTATTTATTATTTTATTCTATAAAAAAACAGCCGTAAGGTCCGGCAGCCAGCGCTTGGACAGGAAATGTTGGAGAGCAGATGGTCGGCAAGATCCAGGGACAAATCGACTTCGGGGTGAGAACCACCGGTGCTGGGACCGATTTTTTTTTCCCCACTCGCATGCTTGGTCTTCCCACGTCAGGGACGACCGCAATCAAACATCGGAAGTTTTACGTGAAACAAGGATTTCCCTTCCTTGGTACGAAGCCACCGTTAAATCACTCACCACAACCGCTCTCAAAGCGATCAGAAGACCATCACTTTCCGCTGCAGAGTCCTAAGCTATCGGTGGATGATAAGGTGAATTCGCGAAAAATAATCATTCCTTGCTGAGATACTCAGATTCCATCAATCAGTAAATCACAGCCCATATACGGTTTACCAGGTGGTCCTGCAAGCGGGGAAATTGTGTGGAAAAAAAAAAAAAAAAAAAAGCACCGGATTTGAAGCGTAAGCAACCTATTCATTTCTGTCCTCGGACAAGTCAGTCCCCACTAGGTTCGGGTTGTATCTTTCGTGCAAAAGAATCATTGATGTTATTTCAAGATTTCGACCGTTGGATCATGTATCGCACAGCTCTCAAAGGATCCGAAGATGTTTATTCACCGATTGCACAGATCTCGAGGATAATATTTCGCGATCCAACGGTGGATTCGCACGAAGGAAGGTGGATCCTTCTTTGGTCTGCTAGATACAACCCCCGCCTGTCCTGATCACTCGGGAGCCCACTGCACAACCGTCCTCTCTCCAGCCCAATGGCCAAAAGCCGAAGAACAGCTGCAAACCCAGATGCTGACCAAACCCCTCTCCCCCTCTCATCATCTTCCCTCTCCCTCCTCACTCTAGAATTAGGTGAATAACGTTGATCGTTCCCCTGCTTCTTAGATCGTGAAGAAAGAAATAAAGGGGATGGCGGAAGAGTCGTGCTGCGGGCTGATGTTCTGGGTGTATCTGCTGATATGCGTAGCGTTAGTGATGTTCGCGGGTTTGATGTCCGGCCTCACCCTCGGCCTCATGTCCCTCAGCCTCATGGACCTCGAGGTCCTCGTCAAGGCCGGCCAGCCCAAGGACCAGAAGAGCGCCGGTAGTCCACCACTACTAGTATTCTTTCTCTCCTGTCACTGCCACCGGCTTCACCCTTTATTCTTCCTTCATCTCATCTTCTCTATGCGTTTGTGCTTTTGGGTGCAGCCAAGATTCTGCCTGTCGTCAAGAATCAGCATCTCCTTCTCTGCACCCTTCTCATCGGCAACTCCCTGGCCATGGAGGTCTCACCCTCGCGCTCGTCCTTTTCTTGGACTGTTAGGTTTGGATGCTGTATGTAACTTCTTCGTCATTTTCAGGCTTTGCCCATATTTCTTGATTCTTTGGTTCCGGCGTGGGGGGCAATACTGATATCCGTAACCCTTATCTTGGCTTTTGGTGAGGTAATTTCTCGAATGTTTGCTCACTTATTTCGGAGGGTCGGAACTTTTGGGACTGGAGATCAGTTTCTTGACGGGAGCATATTTGCTTTTCGTTAACCTAAAGAGGGGGGGATATTTGATTTGCTTTCTTGTTGGTTTTCAAGATAATTCCGCAAGCTGTGTGTTCGCGCTATGGATTGAGTGTGGGAGCCAAATTGGCCGGGGTTGTTCGAGTGCTTTTGTTGGTCTTCTTCCCCGTATCGTATCCTATTAGTAAGGTAACTTGCTTTGGTTGGTTCGGAATGAGCAATCATGCATTTGAAACTTTTTAAGGCTGATTTAATTCATTATTTTCTGCAACCTCTGCCACAGTTGTAGTTTGTGGGGGTCTACTCTTTGAATAACATCAAATGATGGTGACCTTGATCAAACATGAAAACCATGTGACATTACAATCCAATTTTGGAAAGATATAATATTTGAGAATTTCCTTTTAATTTTTGAAGTGCTGGAGATGCATGCTTGTTTCAGGTGAAAACAAACGAACTACACATATGCCCCTGTCATCCTCATCTCACCTGACACATGATACATGGTCCAGTGCGATAGTGGACTTTCATATGAAAATGATGGGCTATTTTAGTAATTCAGAGTACTTATTTTTCTAACATATGCAAACGTATGTTAGTAATTCAGAATATACATGACTTTAAATTGTGTTTAAAACATAGAGTAAGGTTTATTAACCAAAGAATTGGGAAAAAGAAGTTTGGAATTAGTGGGACTTTATCTTACCATACCTGTCCTTCTTTACAGTCTTGTAAGTGATCATTAACCGACTTCCCTTGGCTATATGACATTAAATCACATCTGACAATTTTGTGAAGAATGATTGTAGTAGCATAAGTAATGTCTTATTTGGAAATGTTCAAGATGAAGATTGAGTGAAGATCTTCTAACAATTACTTATTATTACTTAGATTTTGTTAGACAGACATACAATGTATATTGATGCCCGCCCTGTGCATTTTACAACATGACGAAAAAGTTTTTCCTATACACAGGAATTGCTACACTGAGAGCATCATCATACTTAGGACGACAATTTAGACAGTACCACACTGTAAGGTGTGACAATACTTGAAAGCAGCGTCTATTTTGATCATAACCATTTTCAGGGTTTTCCAGCAGTCACAGCCTTCTCTGGGATTCATGTTCTCAAAGTTGCTAAGAATTTCTCAGACTTGCTTCTGTTGTTTACTTGTTCCAATTTTAAGAATGAAGTCCTTTTCTTTAAAACATACTTCCAGTAATCTTTGGACTGTCTATTACTTGTCTGGGTTAAATATATCTCACGAAATGCATGTATTGTTGTTTTTGCTGGTACCAGGTCATCTTTTTTTTTTTTGGGGGGGCCTGACCCAGATTCATCATTAATGCAAACATTCATGCTAAGAGAAATCTTAATGAGTTCATCTTAAAATAATTGTTTTTGTCCAGTTTTTCTATGTTTTCTTATGCTTCTGTGGAACTGATACTTGATGTTTTAATATCAATGCTGTTGACAGCTGTTGGACTGGATTCTGGGAAAAGGGCACTTTGCATTAATGAGGAGGGCAGAGTTGAAGACGCTGGTGGATATGCATGGAAATGAGGTTGGCTTTATCTCATGCTGCATTAACATTTGTCAAGTGTTTTACCAAGAAGAAAATTATTTATAGTAAGACCTGTTAAGACTGGATACTTTAGTGCACATAAGCCATTTATCTAATGTCTAACATGATTTGACATGATGGGTAATCTATTATGAGTCTGCTTATGTCCACACACATATTTATGGTGACTATGCATGGTTATATAATTTGAAAGGTCAAGAGAAGTTTATAATCATTAGGTATAAGCCTCTGTGTATCTAGAAGCTAATGGATGTGAAATCCTCGAACAATTGGAATCTCCATCTTTGTATGGGGACCATAGTATATATTTCATGGATTGAGACATGCAACTGGACTGAACTTGCCAATTACAAATAGAAGGGTGGTCTTGATAAAATAAAGACATGCCTTTCATCTAAATGCCTGTGTGAAGAAATGAAAAAGGTTTTCCAAACTGATAACCTTATGAATAGAAGAAAGAAGTCTGGTATATTTTGATGCTTATGTATTTCTGAAGAAAGATAACAATAGCATTGACTAAAGGTGTATGACAACCAAACCAATAACTAGAGGTGGCTTATCTTGTGCAATCTTGTGACAAAATCAGACTAAGCTAACATGCGAGGCCATAATGGTGTCACACCATCGAGCTTGTTGGGGATAAACCCCGCTCCTGCTGAAGTCTAGTTCGATGCTCAGCCTAATGCAACCAGTAGCCACGGAAGAGCTTCAGCGGACGGGTCTTAGCCGAACTCTTACAGTCGGCCGAACTGCTTAGCGGTCGGATTTTAGCCGAACTCCTCAGCGGTCGGGTCTTAGCCGAACTCCTCAGCGGCCGAGCTCCTTCGGACTTCCAGTGGCCGAATTCCTCAGCAGTCGTTCTTCGGCCGAACTTCTCAGCAAACTCCTCGACGGTCGTCCCCGGTCGGATCCTCAGTGGTCGAGCTCCTTCCGAACTTCCAGCAGTCGAGCCTTAGCCGCACTCCTCCAGCCAGACACCTACAAGAGCCGAACTCCCTCCAAGCTTCCTCTTCGATCGGACTTCTTCGGGGAGCCGGACTCATCTCAGACATCTTTTGGTCGGACTTCTTCAGGAGCCGGGCTCCTCCAGCCGGACTCCTCCCAGACATCCCCTTCGACCGGCCGAGCTCCTATCGAACTTCCCAGTGATTGGGCCTTAGCCGCTCACCTCCAGCCAGACGTCTATGGGAGCCGAACTCCTTCCGAGCTTTCTTTTCAGGAGTCTGAACTCTTTCGAAATGGGTACACATCAAAGCCCTTCAACCCTTCATTCGGCCCCGAGCGGCTCAGTACCAAGACAGCTACAGCCATCACCATCAGTCCGCCGCAAGCGACAGCGATCCGCTACCAGGCGGCGATGACTGTCACCGTCAACCCACTGCAGACGGCATCTTTCCGTGAGACTGACTCTGTCGGACCTCGAGCGGTCCGCCAGTACGCGGCTATAGCTGTCACTATCAAGTTCCGCCTATAAAAAGGACTCCAGATATGCTAACTCAAACCTTTGATGTCTAAGCTCTAAGCTCTCCTCTTCTTCTCTAAGCTCTGTGGAACTCATTCCCGGGCACTCCATTCCTGTTGGTCAGAGCTGACTTGATCGTCGGAGGGTCCTGCCGGAGCCACTCCCATCGGCTCTGGACGGAACTTTATTTTGCAGATCCCCGATGGCGATCTCGTCCACCTCCGCTCCAGCTGATTTCGACGATGATTAGATTCTGCGTCAACAGATTGGCGCTAGAGAAAGGGCACGAACCTCCGAGGTTTTTTTGTTCTTAAAGGAGTGCTCGGCGATGATTTCTCTCTTCCCTCTCTGGATATCTCTCTTCTTTCTCACTAGAATTCTTTTCCGAAGAGAAAATGCCTTTCAAGAGAGCTCTGACTCGGCGATTGGCGGTCTGCGCGCCAGGTTCATCTGCTCCTGTTTCAGCCTCGGCAGCTCAGGTTCCACACGAAGCCACCGCAGACGTGGAGCAGTTCAACCTGCTGGTCGGGTTCGTGGCCCCACCGAGATGATGCTGGCCGTGCGACAACCTCCGGCGGGGACTTTGCCAGCAAACCCGCCATGAGGATGCGAGGAATCGATCTTAAGGAAGAGCATTCGGACATACCAATCGTCCTAAGGAAGGAGAAACGGAGAGCAGAAATTCTTCCATAGAAGCGGAACGAAGTTCGGCAGCGCAAGTGAGGTCGAACTTTCCCTCGAGCTCGCCGTCAAGGAAGCCCCGATGAAGGAGCATGAAGTCCTCCTGACGAAAGCTTCATAGGAGGGCGGAGTGAAGTTCGGCGCAAGCGAGGCCGAACTCCCCCTCGAGTATGTCATCAACGAAATCTCCTACAAAGAATTCGCAGGAGGTGGAATGAAGTTCGGGCAAGCAAAGCCGAGCTCCCCCTCGAGCTCACGTCAAAATACAAAAACATGAATTCCCCGTGAGATTCGCGGAAAGTGGAATGAAGTTCGGCGCAAGCGGAACCGAACTCCCCCTCGAGCTCTCGTCAGGAAGTTCGACAAAGAACCATGAGACTTCTTCCGCAGAAGATTTCGCATGAGGCGGAATGAAGTTTGGCCGCGTTACGACCTCCCTAGCGCAAGTGAGGTTGAAGGTTCAACTCGAGCTCGTCATCAAGGAAGCCCCGATGAAGGAGCATGAAGTTCTCCCGCAGGTTTCATAAGGGGACGGAATGAAGTTCGGCCGCGCTCACGACCTCTCCAGCACAAGCAAGGCCCGAACTTCTCGAGCTCACCACCAAGGAAGCCTTGATAGAAGGGCGCGAAGAAGTCCTCCTCCTAAAAGGTTCCGCAACTACGCCCCGCTCCTCTAACTCGAATTCTCAGCGAAGTTAAGAGCCAGCCGCCAAGATTGGAAGGACTACGGCCTCCTCAAACGTGCGCAATCGAAGTAAGTAATGCCCCTACCATCGTGACCACGGCTACGACACTGAGGAATACATTCAGCTCCAAGACGAGATTGAAAAGCTCATCAAAAAGGGACGGTGGGGTAAATTCCTTCGACGCCAGCGTGAAGCAGGAGAAGATCGGCCAAAGGCACTGCCAAAAATAAGAAGGTCGGCTACCTCACGACATCATTAACATCACCCCCAGACGGAGCTTGGTACATCGGCGATTCATCATCTCCCAGCGTAAAAGCCAAGAGAAGCATGCTCCAAATTAAGGAGGCCAGCATGAGATAGAGGAGATCATCCAGACAGGACTTACTGCCCAAGGAAACTCAGAGGTACAATGCCCCCACAACCCTGAAATGGGGATGTACTGTCCGTAACTTTTCTTCGGTAAAATTCTTTTCTTTCTAATAATATTGTTTCTAGATGCAAAAACTATGCGATGACAGAAAAGAAGCAGTCGATAGTTACCGTGTTAGGAATAGGAGGAAGACCTCGTCCTAACACGAGCAGGTCAAAGA